>JAVCKZ010055315.1:0-16685 GCA_034780755.1 Lepetodrilus elevatus | reverse complement strand
TTGCCACTCTACAGTCAGTGCATCCTA
The DNA here is from genome assembly GCA_034780755.1 of Lepetodrilus elevatus. Taxonomy (NCBI): domain Eukaryota; kingdom Metazoa; phylum Mollusca; class Gastropoda; order Lepetellida; family Lepetodrilidae; genus Lepetodrilus; species Lepetodrilus elevatus. The sequence goes on along the minus strand of JAVCKZ010055315.1, from coordinate 16,658 downwards.
TCAATATCGCGTCAGAAAGGTAACTTTCACGAACATTGATGCCGGGCCCCTGGGACGAGATTTGAAACTTGAAAGAAAAATCACTATTTAATAAAGGATATATGTATCAGATTAAATCTCATAATTCATTTCAATATCGCAGAGGTAAAGCCAGGAAACTGTCAATCAAACTCTCACCAGATCTCATCAATTTCATCAAAGAAAAGCCCTCCTCTACAGCATCAAAGATGTTCGTTTTAATCTGGTCAGAAAAATCACTTGGCAATACAGCAATCTGGCAAGGAATAAACTAAACGGTTCTATAAAAGACACCTTTCAACTGCTGGAGTTGTCTTTGAATACAAGAAGCATGAAAGAAATCTTTGTTGAAATTCATTAAGTTTGATTACGGTACAATTGTGGAGGAAAACATCTCTTAACCCTCCCCCTGCTGAAGGCGAGTTAAGTTGCCCGATCACATGCAGAAATAGAACACTTTGATTGTATTCAGCAGGGAGAAGATTAACATGTTAGTGTAAGTAAACATCCTATTAAATTGTTGGTGTAGATATTACATAAATAGTTCTTGTATATGTAAGTCATTGATTTCAATGAACTCCCAAATTGGCAAAGAAATGTACAATTTCTACTACCATATTATAAATGAACCCTTAGAATAAATTATTTAAAAAAAGCGATATACTGACTTGATTGGTTTCTTGTTGTTACTGCGCAAAATTAATTTAAAAATTAACTTCATCCAATTTACTCAAAACACAGCTAAGCCTAAATTGTTTTACATTCAAATCAGAAATAATTAAAATATAATTGATGGTAAAATGGTAATTTGAAGCTACGAAACCACAAAAAATATTTAACATTTAGAGAATAACCCACTCAATATGAGTAATTACGGAAAATATGTTCCAAGGGAAATTAATCTTCACAGTTCCGAGCTTCCATAATCACTCATATCAAGTGGATTACTAATATTCTAATTATTCAACATAATTATTTTATTGGAATAAAACATGGGTGAGTGAGTGATTATGCAGTTTAACATCGCTACGGGAATCTTTCACCAATTTGCAACAAGAATAAAACATGTAAAACTGGCAAAAAAAACGTCTTGAAACAGAGAGACGACCCCAGTCCGCTGTAGATCATTTGTCCGCCTACATCTTCAAATGGTCAAATATCACTTTTGACAAAATCAACACTGTTGATCATCGAAAAGTTATTTCACAGTAGAAATTCACTATGTATGTTTATATAATTTGAATTTATCCACGTTTTAGAGCCAAATGAAAGAGAACACATTTCTAAATTAACCAAAAAAATAAAAAAATAATTCACATTCATATCAGAAATAATTAAGTATATAACTGAAGGTAAGAAGTAATTGGAAGTAATGAAGCCCCCCAAAATAAGACATTTTGAATTCATTAACATTTTAGAGCCAAATGAAAAAAAATAAAAAAGTACTTTAAGATTGCCCAGACATTCCTAGACCGATTCGTCTCCAGTACGTCCCACTGCCTGGAACACGTAAACCAGGTTTTGGGTGCATCTGACATTTTGTTAAACTCTCTCCAGAGAAACCGACAGAGTCAGTGTGTTATACAAGTACAACATCTGAACAACACAGCCTTGTAAATCTCAAGTGAACTTAAAACAAATATTATGTTCAGGAAGACCATAATTTGGAGGTTTTCCTCTTTATTTTTTTCTTTCATATTTCCTGTAAATGAAATGCATGGGGATGGTCCTTCTAAGTTAAGGTTCTTGGAGCAATTGTTCTACAGTGAATCATCCATTATCCTGAGTTCCCACAGTGTGTGAAGAATGTTTGTTGTTGGAACTTTAGGGAGAAATTTTTTGAAATTACGAGCTTTGTTTTTTTACTCGAGGACAGTTATGGTCATTAAAAACCTTCTTGAGAAATACTTATATCCAGTTGTGTTAACATTTCTTTAAATCATACAAAGCAAAAAGCCATTTATTATGTTGGGAGTTGTTGACAGAACATTGGAAATAGAACACAAATCAATCTTTGGTCTATTTGTGAAAATAATTATGAAAAATATTTTGGCATCAGATGACAAAGAGATCATTATTTGCAAATTGTTTGATTTCATTAAAAAAAATATATATATAAAATATATTAGCTATGGGTATCTTTTCAGTACCATCTAAAAAGACAAATGTTGGTATGATTTGGTTGATGCAAAGGAACAGATGCACACAAGAACTACCAACTTTCAAACTCAAGGATTAACCTTTTTTAAAAGCAAGATTACTACCAAGAGACCTTCAACAACTTATGCCAGCATGTCAGAGTTTTTCACAGAAGAATGTCATTTCACAAATCTATATTCCAAAATTCCAAAATGTCAAACAATTCCAAATAATCGATACATGAAACTGTAAAGAAATACATTAAAATAATAGGAATTAAAATGTGTACAAGAAACATGAAATGCACTCTTTCATTGTAGAGTTCATCCTTCTCTTGGAGAGAAACACACACAAGTGGTCTCAAGGGGGCCATCCTGTTTACAAGTTGTTAAATAGCTTGCATCACGGAATCAACAACCACCGATCTGTCGCCTTCGAGCCAAGCCAGATGTCCGTGTTCTCTTTGAGATGGTGGTGATGGTGGTGATGGTGGTGATGGTGGTGGTGGTGGTGGTAGCTAGGTGGTGACAGCACAAGCCATAGCCAGCAGGATACCAGTAGTTGTCACATCCTTTGTGGAGTGCCATTTACCAGTTTCTGTTCTCTTGTTCTAAGAGCAGAGCCGACTGGGAATGTCTCCTTCCATTCTTTAATCTTAGGTTTTCCTATTAACCCTTTCTCTGAATTAGGCAGTCATTACTGCTCTTTATGGAATTCTCAGTTGCCTTCAGCATGGCGGTGGTTTAATTGTTGGTCAGGTCAGATTTAGTGTTCTAAAGTTTGCTTCAGCTCAAAAGGGATGTGGAAAAAATCCTAAACCTAGCAATATATACATCGTAGAGCTTTAACCCTCTCCCTGTTGGATATGGCACACACTTCTCTTTAGGGCATCTCTGGTTGCCTCCAGCATGCCTCCAGACTGATAGGATTGGCTTATTTTCTTAATTATAAGCAGGAGACATTATCTGTATTTCGGGGCATTAACATTTGAACTTTAAACTTTAAATATAATCTCGAAGGAAAAAAAAGCAGATGCTTTTATGAAATTTGTGTCAAAACTTTGTGATGTCATACTGACCTAGCAGGTATACATTATCATTGCATATAAACTCAGATTTTATTGCAAAAACATGTCTGTCGGTCTATCATCATCATCATCATCATCATCAGCTGATCTATACTATGGGGACCCCATTTAAAAAAAAAGGTAAATAAATTTTAAAAATTGTCTCCAATTATATTCGTTGATATAACGCGGGTATTATAATGCGGGTGGCATGTCATGGACCCCAACTTCAGCGTTATATCGAGGGAGCACTGTAATTGGGTGGGAACAAGGTGTGACACAGACTACCACTATTCCTACTCCCACCCTCACTGCCACCATCAACCACACACACTCCTCCAAGCACACATCACCCACACACACTCCTCCAAACACAGACTATAACAAACAATGGTCTGAAACCGAAAGCTACGAGTTGCTGAAACATGGAAAACTCGTAAATAGCCCTGCATACACAAATAACAGGTAGTTATCTGATAGCATACACAAATAACAGGTAGTTATCAGATAACATACACAAATAACAGGTATAGTTATCTGAAAACATAAACACTGTCTAGCGATTCAACATTCTGCCCGAAGATACACCAAGGCGTGAATTATCATCACTCGATATCTAGAATACTGCTGGTGTGAATAATCCATTCAAAGATTATATTCCAAATACATGTATTCAATTAGTTGTGAGTTTTATACAGTTTTACAATAGTATTTCAGTAATCTTTTATAGATAAGTGGTGCGTTCAAAGATGCAGGTGGCTTGCAAGCAGCTTACCAAACTAGCCACTGTCTCAAGTCATATGAAGCTTATAATTATGGAACAGGGAACCAGTTTAGCTAAGAGGCTTATGCCTCAGCGCTTGTGTTTTTGAATGCACCCCTGGTTAAGGTTGAAGGAGTCCCTGTAACAACAGTAACATTTTACAGTAAGACCCATGAACCAAGGATGGTGATGTTTATTGAAGGACAGCAACTGTACGGAATACTGTAGATTAAGACCCTAGAGGATACCCAAATATAGAACCATTCTCTACCAGGAAAGTGAATCATAATGACATAATTCCTGAAGAGTCTCAGATTATTCTTAGTTGAAAATAGACCTTGATACTCATTAGGAAATAATTTCACTTTTTTTTCCTGTTGTTGTAGAGTGGATAAAATATGCGGAAATGTCTTAAATATTTGCAGAAATGTCTTAAATATTTGCAGAAATGTCTTAAATATTTGCAGAAATGTCTTAAATATTTGCGGAAATGTCTTAAATATTTGCGCTAGGTAGGCATTAATTGGTTTTAAATGATTGTCATTATTGATAAGACTTTCATTCTTTACCATTACCTCTATCTATTACCCCACCCCATCCATCACCCTCGCCGCACCACCCTCCCACCCGCATCCCTCTCCATCTTTCTCGAGTATTAACCCTTATTATGTGTATTGGACAAGAATACCATTAAATGCATCATTCTTTTACATATGGTTCTGATTTCCTTTGAAACAACTTTCTCAACAACAAAAAACTCATATAAAGCTGTAGGTTTACTGCTTCCATATCAAAATGCTCACCGATATTGTGGGGTTCAAAAACAAAGTGGGTGCAAATTTTATTGATATATCACAGCTTTCCTTGACACCATGGACTGTCTAACTGTAAGGTGATATATCCAGCATGGACTGGCAAACTTTTAACTTTGAGTGCCTTAAATTAACCAGGCAACTGGTTCATAACATTTTGAATAAGCAAGGCTGTAAAATAATGTGTGTATTTATATTGCGCCAAATCCATGCATGAAAGCATGTTCATAGCACTACGTTATTACCCCAGTCAATGGATCAATGTACTCTCGTTTTCTTTCTCAACTCCCTGGGGAATATACAACCAAAGTTATCCTACCAGGTACCCACTCTCTGCTGGATAAACAGAAAATGAAAGTAGAAATTTATAATCAATTTGATTCTTTAAACAAAAGTCATCTACACATAATATATTCCATACATTTGCAATGTAATGTGTCCAATATAGAATGCATTTGTATAGTTTTAACATTTTGAAATAATGACAGAGAATTCTAAGAAATGGAATTTCCATTTTAAAAGAGTTACTGGGTACAAATGGTGCATTGGTTTGTGCATCAGGTTACAAAACCAAAGGTTCTGACTTTGAATACTAGGAAAAGCTTAATATGTCTGTATTTTCACGTATACCGTTAGACTGTATCCTTGCCATTTGCACCAAATTGTAGCTTGTGCGTGTCAACTACCAGTCAAGTAAACAGTCAAGATGCAGAACGCATCAATATCACTTAAATAATTTGGGGAAATGTTCTTGTTTTCTTAACTAACATTCATATGTTGATCAATGAGCATCAAGACGTTAACTATCCACATTTTCCCAGTTTCAATCTTTCCAATATATTAAATGCACACTTCCTTCCAGCAACTGCGAGATTCCGAGAAGTAATTATTTCTGACAACTCCAAAGCGGATAAATATTAAACAACGATACCTATTGTCAGATTCCCACATATGGTTGTCATGGACACCACATCAAACAAGCAGTCCAAATCATATTACAGTCACATGCAAAGGTCGCAGAGACCAAAGAGAGACTAACAGAGGTCACCCATACTCAAATTGAGGCTGTATGGTTGACTTCAAAATAGGAAATGGGGAAACTGATTGAAAATGCTGATAATTTTAACCATATTTATGTTTATTACTTTTATAAATGATATTTGTCAGTACATTTGGGAAGCTTTACTTCACAGCTGGCTATCTGAAGAATTAATAAATTGATTAATTTCTTTGGTGATATTGTTCCCAGCAAAGAAATCTGGAATGGAAAGTGTAGAACACTTAGAATAAAGAGGTGACCTAAATACTGGTGATATGGGACAAACGGATCATTAAAAACCAAGCAAATGCACCTTATGGGACTAGTGCTTTACATTGAAGCGAGAATATTTCACCCCCAAATGTACTTTAACCTTTTCTCACCTGGAGGCAATCATTGAAACCCTGCAGAGCAGTGATTTTTAATTAACCCTTTCGCTGCTGGATTAAGCACAGACAATGCTCTTCAGGGCATCTCCAGTTAACTTCAGCATGGAGAGGGTTAATGAAGATGGAACGTCATAATCCTAAAACATTCTGGTGAATCGCTTTAACTGTTACATTCTACAATGTCAGGAATTTATTTTTCAACGCACTGCTTTGAAAAGTTTATCAAAAACTTGGATCTTCATGGGATAACTTCTATGACGTCAAAAAACCCATCCGGGTTATCCCGTACATAATATCAGCACCAGATCACCATTGACTCGTACAATGACATTTATCTGAAATCATTTTGGGTGTCGCTCCGATCCAGTACCAAAATAAGCCTAAACTTTTAAAGTGTGATTCATCATAAAACATCTTTCGAAATGAGAAAGAAAATATTTTCAAAATCGCCTTCAATATTTGCTAAATATTCTTCATCTTAAAGGTCTTTCTTCTATTATTGCACTCGGTATGAGGAGACCCAACCCTCAACAAGACAAACTTTGTGTTATTTCTGTATTCACTGTGGGTGGTAAATAGACGGAAGGCTTGATGTCATCAGTACATTAGACTATCTCAGTACATTATTATCTGCAGATAGGAAATATATCGCACTAATTATAAAAATAATTTAATACAATCGCATAATTATTCAAATAATGTATACATATAGTCTAGACTAACATTAATTGTTTTTAAAAGAACCACAAAAGTTTAAATATAATTACTTTTTTTAAACAACAAAACATACTGCATTACCTAGTAAAAATAAACCTCACAAGTGTTAATCTTTTAAGACACAATTCAATTGTATAAAAAAAAAAGGAAAATATTTTGATAGGTAAATATATGGAGTTAGTAGTGTTGAACCAACTAAATATCTTTGTCATAAAAAAATGAATTCTTAACAGTGGAAAATGGACAGGTGCTTGAATTACTTCCCTTTGATCACTAGACTTCGGTCATCTGCAGGACAAATGTTTAGAATTACTGGGATTCATCTACAACATCTACAATAATGCAGTCATCAAATAATTATTGAACATCCCATTCAATTTGTATTCAAATGTATTAAACAACATCAAAATTCCATGCAACACATCACTTTCATAAAATGGTAAAATGTCTGCGTTTGGTCGTGACAACGATATTTTCTCTCTCTTTTTTTTGGGGGTGCATTTTCTGTACTGTTTTGTTGATGCTCTGTAATAAATGCAACAGTTAACATAGTGTGATGTAAAAAAAACTAGTTCTACCAATATGTCCATATAACAAGTAATTAATTGCTTAAAGTTGCAGAAGAATTGTTCACCCACACGCAGAAGAATTGTTCACCCACACGCGATGGTATGTCCATCGAGATTAAACAAACAAAAACATTTTGAATATAAAGTTTAAAATTTCAAATAATACTACAGTAAACTATGTGTAACATTTTAATGAGGATAAAACTTTAACACGCTTAAGGAAAAGCTTACTAGCGTTAAAGGTTTCATTCATCACTATTTCTCATACGGTTGTATTTCTTACTGGGTCATACTGTACGTGGGTGGGCCTTTAATTCTTGTATATACGATGGTTGAAAAGCTCATTAAAAGTTAATGTCATTAACAAGACAAATTAATCAGACAATATTTTTTATTATTAAGCGTAGAAAAACATTTCTAAAAAGAAATCGTGGCTTCATGGCTTTCCTTGACATTTTATATTCTACCGTCAAGTTTCTATACTATTAAAGGGGCTACATTTATTCGGTTTCTCTACTATTAACAAGTCTACATTTATTCAATTTCGGTCATGGAGACATCACAATAGCGGCCTTCTGTGCCGTTCCATCACCTGCAGCAGATAATGAGGCAGCACCAGCTACCAGACACTCAAAAATGAAACTCTGCCAACATGTCTGCCTGCCAAAGGTCAACAGAGGTCATCAATGAAAACCAACCAATCACACATATTGGCACACTCCATGAACACCTGTTGGTAGCTGTCATTGGCTGTGACTGATAAACCATCTCCAACCAATCTGCAATCACTTTAGAGTAATCTCCCCTTCCCTACTGGGTTACTGCAAAAATAACAATAACTGTTTCAAGCCTCGTGGGTCAAGTGTGTCTGCAGTATATATTGCAATATTGTCTGGCTGGTGAATAATGGTGAAGTCTCGAAAATTACGTAATCGATGTCACTTGTGATAAGGAGAATGACTTGGAAATCATCTTTATGGCATGTTATGGCACTTCTGCCATGATAGTGCCCAGTCAGGCGGCCATTACTTGTGCAATATGGGAATCCAGCTAGAACTGATAACATAGGGCAACATATCATTGCTTGAAGGATAACAACAGGGGGTATGACATCACATCCTGTTGGTCAACACGTGGCTGGGAGCTAATTCCTTCATGCCCAGTGAGATAATAGCCGGTGATTCATTCCACCCAGAGTTGACTGATTTATAATGGAAAGCAGTCTTATGGAAATAGGTGCTATTTGTAGAAGTAACTCAAGAAAATAACGTTGGTAATGTGTGACAACAGACAACCAATTAAGTTTGATGGAACATTTATTCTGTAAATAAAATGGTCTAATTACAAGGAAAAACATGTTCATTTCGGAATTCTTGAGGAAATACTTTTTATTGGAAAACTATGGTATTGATAGAGTATCCTGAACAAAACCTAATGTATTTTTAAATTATTCTTTTACTAAATTTTTTATTTTATTATTAATATCTGTCAATAAAACAATTATTTTTATAATAAATTTAATTCATGTAGAATACTAAGTGAGAACTTTGATCAGTAAAAAATATATACATTAGATTATTTACAAACATTTATTTAATAGTTCTTGGAATTTTGTTATTGTATAACTCGCCATCCCAACACTTTGAGTCATGCTGCGAAAATGTTGAAACCTGAAATACAGAATGAAACCAAAAACTTTGCAATTAAATCTTTTTTTTCTCCCCTCTTTTAATAGTGGAGAAGGAACATTGCTCATTTAGGTTTTCCACTTTTCTCTTGGGACGGGCGGTGGTACTCATGCATATAAATAGACGAAGATTGCCGCAATTAAAGAAATGGACCAATTCCTGACAGCCTCGCTTTGCCAATCCCAGTCGTGCTTGGGGGGAAGAGTTAGGTAATAGCAGTAATAATTGAAACGATACGAAAATAAAATATAGGAAGCCCAATATTGCTCTTATTTGAAAAAAATCTATATCTCTCCCTATAGTGCTAAACTCAGCACAATGATAAATAAATGTGTGTAATTAGCAGTTACATGTTTAAATAGAGAAGGTAAAAACAATAATTTTACATTAATTTCTTTGGAAAAAGTGCATCAATTTGAAGTTTAACCCTCTCCTGTTGTACAAAGACACAGACACAGCTTATTTGGGCATCTCTGGTTACCTCCAGCATGGAGAGTGTTCATGGAGAATTACAAAATATATTGAGAAATAACTTTTAAAAAAACCCCAGAAAAATCTGGACATTTCAAACATTAACTTAAAAATATGTAAACAACACACTCAGGCACAACATATTCCAATGCACAACACCAGTAATATTCTCATGAAAAATATATGGTACAAGAATCCTATTTTCTGCTACTTTATTCTTAGAAATATCAGCACTAATAGAAATAGCCTTTTTACTCTCTCTACTACTTTGCATGTCAAAGAGCAATATACACACATATGCTCCACATTAACTCTAGCCCTCCCAAAATGAAATGTCACTGTACATAAGCTGCCTTAGCTTGAAGCATGACACCTCTGTTCAAACCCATCAGCCAAAGCCCCCATCAATTGGCACCGAGAATGCCCCAAGTTCTTCAGTTATGAAAGCAGGCCCCCTTCGCTGTTTGCTTTTCCTTTCAAATTGTTATGGATTGAGGGTGCACATTTCAGGGTATCATCCGTCAGAGATGTCAAAATAGGTGAAATTGACATGACATGTAGATTTCGAGGCATGCCTTTAACTTCTTGCTCTGATTTATGGATGGAGAGCTTTTAGAACAGAGCTGAAAAATATATTTATATTGTTTGACCTTTTACACCTTTCTGACTGTATTTAAATGTATTAAATTTGATAATATCCATATTAACCTTCTCCCTGCTGAATAAAATCAAAGTATTCTATTTCTGCATGTGATTGGGAAAGTTAACTCGCCTTCAGCAGGGAGAGGGTTAATTGTGGTAGCATGATTGGCATTAAATTATCTTTTAAATAATGCTGCGAAATTTAAAAAAAAAATGTGAGTATAATGACCCTGTATTTAATTGTTGAGTATGTCAAGGATAATATCCATATTCTCATCAAATAATAGCCTCAATACTAAGCAATGTATGCTGTAGATATCATGGTCATGATTGTAAAGTTATTTGATTAGGACATTATTTTATTGTTTTCATTAGAAGTCCATGGCAGCACAATGCCAGATTGTTCTACCATCAATTTAACCCTTGTTCTGCTCTTGGTAACCAGATATGACCCATAGAACAGACTTCAAAGAATCAGGAAGAGAAATGTTTAAATTAACATGTCACCACAAAGAATTCTTGTGACATCACAGCCAATTAACAAACATGTCAGTCTTGCGAGTTCACAGTAAAACCTTTGTGGGTAAAAATCTATCAGTCTATTTGTCTCCATTTATGGGGAAAATTTATAGATTTATTTGGTCAGTCTCTCTTTATTCATAGTAAAACCTGTGTAGATATATAGGGTTTTATTTTAGCCATTGACAGTGACACGTTTGTAGAAAAAAATCTGTACTGATTAATATCTCGCCATTCACAGTATGTGTAAGTCTATTATAGAGCTATTATTTTCTTTATTGGCAGTAAAACCTTTGTAGACTTATCTGGTATATTTACATTCACAGTATTTGCAGGCTCATTGGCAGTAAAACCTTTGTAGACGTATCTGGTATATTTACATTCACAGTATTTGCAGGCTCTATAGATATAGTTTTCTTTATTCACAGTAAAAACCGATTTTACTTATTTCACAGTAAAACCTATGTAGACATATGGATCTATTTTCCCATTTACTCTACATTCAAAGTAGCACCTGTGTAGATTTATGGGAACAATATAGTTACTCTTTCCCCTCCCCATAACACCAAAAACACCCCCAAAATGGCTTGTGTTTGCCAGTTTAGATATGTTCATACCATGGGAACTTATCATACAACCCGAAAAACAGCACTGTTGTAATAGCAAAAACAGAGAAAAACATTCGTCCTGTGCAAGATGACGAAAAACTCAATCAACACAATGCCTCGACTTGAACCGAATTCCGATCACATCTTTCAAGCCTGCAATTCGTCTTTTCACAGGTTATCGTTTCTGGACTTTTTCAAAATGGATCTCACCAATTAGCTGTGCATCTTGAAAGCAACTTCGGTAGCCAGACAATAAATCTGTCGTCACATTGCATCGGTTGTTGCATTTTGTTACAATTTTTTGTTGTTAATGTTCCACACTTACTAATGGGAGTTTGACACTGCAGTGGAACATACTACCACTCACATGCTGAATTCTGAAAATCGCGGAAAGAACAAGGCATCATGGGAAAATTGGTTGTCCTTTGGAGGGATGGATGGCTTTTTCCAGAGAAAAATTGACGAGGATAAACATTTAAAAAAGAGAGTAAAATTCTGATAAAATTCTCGTCATCATGGGATAGAAGAATGTGTCAAGTATGAAGAAGAAAAAGTGTCACAGTTAAAAGTGGCATATAAATACATTTTTGTAAAGGCAATCATGTTATCTTGATATAGAAATGTCTATCTACTAATCAGCAAACCACAACTGCAACATTGTAATGCTATGATAATTTGAAAGAAAAAATATATAAAACTTATGGGTGAAATATTCCCGCTGTGACATAAAGCACTAATTAATTAATTAATTTATTAAATACGGCATGAAAAAAGTGATAGAATCTTGAAAGCGACTCCGTTATGATCACAATTCTAAATTTAAAAAAGAAATGATCAATATATATAACTTGTTAATAAATATATACTTCCAATGTATACCACTACATTAATATATCAAAATTCATGGTAATATTCATATCAGAATCACAAAAAATAATATTAATATATCAAAATTCATGGTAATATTCATATCAGAATCACAAAAAATAATCACAGCGATCGAACAAAGGAAATGACCAAACACAAAAAATTCCCTATGATAAATATAATTTTTATGATGACCCTTCACGGTACAGCAACTGTTTTTCAGATACATGTGTCGTCTTTTGCTAGTCTTTGTCAACTCGTTTGATGTTTGGTGATTGTGTTGGGTTTGACAGGTATGTTGTTAGCAGTACAGTCAAGTGGGTACAAGTTGATTATGCCTGCTGACCGCCGGTCTAACAGTATACATGTGTCACAGCTGGACACTGGCCAGTGGACTGCTGCTTTACCACATGGACATCCTTCAAGACTGATCAAAGGATATACTTGTAGACCTAGTGAGAGGGGTCCGTGAGAGGAGAGGGTGGGGTGAGAGGAGAGGGTGGGGTGGGCAAATGAGGGTGAGGAACAAGGGTGTGTGTTTGTGGAGAAATGTGGGGCGAATAATGTTAGGTGAATATGTGTGTGTGTGCTGTGTATAATGTTAGGAGTGAGTGAGAGAGAGAGAGAGAGAGAGAGAGAGAGAGAGAGAGAGAGAGAGAGAGAGAGATATATAGAGATAGAGATAGAGAGACAGGTAGGGAGAAAAGTGGAAAAGAGAGGAGAGATAGAGAAAGGGGAAGGAGAGAAAGAGATGGAGGAGAGATGGAGGAGAGAAAGAGAGAGTAAGAGAGAGAGAGCGAGAGAGAGATAGAGAGACAGAGGTAGGGAGGAAAAGTGGAAAAGAAATAGAGAAAGGGGAAGGAGAGAAAGAGATGGGGAGAGAAAGAGAGTAAGAGAGAGAGTGAAAGAGAGAAGAGGAAGGGAAGAAAGGCGAGAGAGGGAGCAAGTGAGTTAGATGGAAGGAGGGAGGAAAAACAGGAATGAAAGAAAGGAGGAAGGAAAATAAGAAAGCAAGAATATAGGCTAAAATTACAGATATAATAAGATGGGAAGGTTAGCTGAGAGATCAGAAGAAGAATAAAGGGGGAAAATACAAGAATGAAACCATTGTAAGGACAATCCATACTGCCACCTTATTAACAAGGCATAGCTCTACGTCTGACATATTTACCAACTAATAAACATGTACACAGTCTTCAAGCCACCAGTATCTGGTAGACCTTGCAGGTGCTGAGAACAAAGCGTTTGAGGCACATGCCTCCTGTAAACACTGGCTAAGAGTGCACATTACTCTGTTCCTTGTTCCATAAGGCAGTAACAACATGCCATGTATCTACAGTTTCTTATGTCAAATATAGGGCAAACGATCACTGGAAGGACGTGACTCAATCAGAAACTGGAACTGTCCAACATAGAAGATCCCAGATCAGTATTTCAATGGTCAGACGGAAGATTAAAAATTCATGATCCGCAATTAATTGAGATGGATAATCCGTAGAGGGAAATGGGACATGACACTTGTATCTGCACCCACACAAAGTAAACCCTTGTTATCAGACTAAAGAGAACCCTTCTTTGGACAGGGCAAATCCTAATTGGGTTGGGTGTTATATCAGAAGAATCTGTGTTTGTAGAGCTTGTAACGTTATTGTGGCCAGAGAACATCAGAAGATGAGATAGAGCCTGGAGGCGTATTTAAAACAACAATAGAGGGGGGTAGAAGTTACGAAACGAAGGGACGGAGGATGGTGATTACGGTCTTCGGGATCTTGATCCTGCCGTGGGAAGACCTGTTAGAACCTTGACGGGAGATGTTGTTAGATCATTGATGGGATATGGGAGTCTTTATACTGCTAGAGATCATGAACACTACACAGAGAGGCTGCCCAGAGAAGAACTTCAGTTCAGCTATTGCTCCATAAACAAGTTTATAGCAAAGCCCCTGAGGGTCTTCTCTGGTCCTTCTCAAGAACCTTCTGAAGATGGTGCTCCAGCGTTTTGCCCTGAGGGGTCTTGTGGGTGTATGGGCTCTGCAGGGGTAAAGTAAAGACAAGCTCTGGACAATGTCCTGCAGCAGGATGACCAGTGGTCACTTCTGTCGATAAATCAAAAACAGTGTGGTATTTTTTTCAAGGAAATAACAAACAGCGGGGGAAAGAAAAATGTTCTAATGATGAACAGAGGGGAGGAATCCCTTTGGGATACATTGCATGGAATTAGGGGGTCTGGGTTGCAGGGTTCATCATTAGGTGTGATAGTTGTGTCATGAATTTTGGGGTTAGATGATAGAATATGGAGCTAGGCTGTTCAGAAGCTAATGAACAGTTGATGGACATTTTTAATAGAGGTCCAAATAATGGTGAGAAGATTCTTCAGGGTTGATTCCCACATGCACACAATCTAAAGAACCCTTTTAACCATGACCCTTTTAGCCTTGATTTTGTCATACATTTCCTAATAAATATTTATCTCAGAATGATTTAACATTGCACAAAATGCATACACATACACTAAAGCAAAATTTGAAGTTTCTGACATTAAACATTAAAAGTTAAAACTACTTTTTTTAAAGTTTGTTTGATATTTCAAAATGTATTTCATTTTTATTTTTTAAACTCATCAAATTACATAACTACATGTCATGAATTCCAAAATGAAGCCACATTAAAATTGTAAAGATGGGGAATGTGTGGGGTGTGGATGTTTGCTCATGCATTCAGATTAGGGGGGACTAACTTATGCAATGGAGGGGGTATTAGACCCCAGGGGACAGGAAATGATGCTGCAATTTCTGAAGAGGCATTAGTGTGTCCAGAGGTGAGCCAGAAGTGGCACTGTCCACTCAACAGTATATCACACATGTCAGTCTGGCTGTAATGTACGAGACTGTAATGTACGAGACTGTAATGTACAAGGCAGGATGTCTGTGTGTACATGTCAGTCAATCAATGTGTGTGTTAAATCTCAGGAAATCTTAATTAATCAGGTGTCCATTTCACATCTATATGGATGAGAAAGAAGAATTCAATTTCATCTGAAAAGCAGATTGGAAATCTTGTGCCAGTTGTTTGTTATTTACTTTTTAGTTGTTCAGAAATTGTAGCAATTGACAATAAATACTTGTTTTTTTTATGCTTCATAAATTGTCACAATATTGCAAAATTAATTAATCTGTTGACAAACATTGTCATGATATTTCAAATGTAATGGATCCATTGAAAATTGTGCCAATCCTTAAAAATTATTGATTGATAAATCTATGATAAAGTTAGCTAGGTGATGACATTTTCTTGTCAAGTTTAAATGAAATACCTGTAGAATAAATTTATAAATAATTACAACATTAATAGTACAGTAAATACATTTTGAAAGCACACAAATCTGAATAAATTATAAACTGACAGCTGACATAATATACCTTTACCTGGTCCTTCATTGAAAATGTCAATGACATATTTCCCCATCTTTACAAACCCAATCAATGATAAAGCTGAGAGTTAATGCTCATCAATTAGCATGTGACAGGGGTTAAATATTTGGTCAGAATTCCTTAAAATCCTGAGAAGTATCCCTTTATGGATTTTCAATGAGGCTTGGAGGGATACACTGGTGTTGACACTATTGAAGACAAGCCAATGTCAATTTCAATGCAATGTACTGGGCAGTAGGGTTACCTAAATCCACCTTATCCCTAAACATAACCTCCTGGTCCTGTTATGTGGCCAAAGGGGTTCGGGGTGACAACCCCCCACCCCCACCCCGCCACCCCTCATTTAATCATAAAAATACTATCTGAATGGATCAGTTAGCATACTCCAGGGTGTTGCAACAGCTCTGAAAATGAAGTACAGGTGGTTTTCTGACACCCACCCGTAATCCGCGACGAACCGAGTACATTTCGATTCAATTCAGCATTGAAAAATCTTCATTTTGACACTTGAATGGTATGCGCATTTGTCAAATAGACCTTGAAAATCAGTTACGGACAAGCTCCCCTTTTATGCCATTGTTGTTGTAACAGTACTCTGGAAGGGTTTCAATTTTAAAGACTTGTCAATTGCAAATTGCATATGGACAAGGCTTAATGTTTAACAAGGGTCTGTTCACATGGTCAGACGCAGGTAGAGCGATGGCTGGCAGGCAGACATTGAAATTGAAATTTGGCAATTTCTATTATATTAACCACAAATGAAATTTCAGTCCATTTAGAATTATATGTCTGAGTTTGTTTGAGTGTGTGAGTATTTGTATGTGCAAGAAAGTGAGTGAGGGAATGTGTGTGTGTGTGTGTGTGTGTGTGTGTGTGTGTGTGTGTGTGTGTGTGTGTGTGTGTGAGCGTGTGTGTGTGTGT
>JAVCKZ010055304.1:0-16685 GCA_034780755.1 Lepetodrilus elevatus | reverse complement strand
TTATATGCCGATTTGGGCATATAAAGCACGGCTGAGGGCATATAAAGCACGGCTGGGGAGGTGTAGCCATGATTTAACGTATTGTTATTACACAGTAGATATCCACCACGTATATGGAATAATAACCATTTATATATGGTCCATCAATATTGTACTGAAGACCGATCTTACTAGAAGTATTTGCTATTATTTCAGACCTTTCACGACAGAAACTATGTTCGTCTTCTCGATGACGTTCCATGGTGCGGATGTGGATTCACGTCAGCTGCCTGTCATGCTCCATGGCCTGACTCGTAGGCCATTGACTATTGAGGGGAAGACATTTTCAGTTACGGATGCATCACTAGAGCAAACTACTAGTAAGTGCATGACAATTTAGCCTCAGAATGATATATTTTGCAATAATTCCAACAATAACGAAGGTATGTCTATATAGCGACATTGGAACCTGACATAGTGCTTGATTTGACATGTACTGATTATATTAGATCATTTTCATATACATTTATTAGAGAACATAAGCATTGCATCTCTCCTTATGCTAGTATATAATACTGACGAATTAATGGCAACTAATAATTCATTACTTCTTTTTCAGAAACTACGTTGCCTCCAAACGGTATGTTATTTATGCATCTACTTTAACATGAATATACATATATATATATATGTGTGTGTGATCCATTAAGTATGTAAATTATCATTGCTATCATTAGAGCTCTTTAGAGATTACAATCATGATAAACAAAGACTAAATCTGAGATGTGATCTATTTCAGTTATTACCATTACTTCTGAAATCCGATTGGAAATAAATACTACGAGCGATGTATTTGGCTCACCTCGGTCCGATGAATATGAAACGTTGCGGTACAGCATTGAACTAACGGTAAACTGTTTTTAGCTTCTTATTTTCTTTTAAATTTCATGTTTTCCACCTTGCAATACCTACCGTAAATGAAAAAGACAACATTAATCAAAATGTTGCCAAATCATGTTTTGTTGGTGTTTTAACACCTTCAACATATCTAGATTGAGTTATTTATAAACTCTTGACCACTCGTTAATCGCTTGACAACTGAGTGACCACTTGTTGTAATTATCATAATAAAGTCATGTAACGTATAGGTATAATGGAATTCAAACTCTTGACCACTCATTAATTGATTGACCACTGAGTGGTCAATCGATTAACGAATGGTCAAGCGTTTTGAACTCTTGATTGCAAGACCTATCTTGCGATATGTCACACGACTTTCTTATGATAATTGCATTGAGTGGTCATTTTTCATTCATGGTAGGCGAGCATACGATATATGAAAATGTTGGCGCTTATCGTGAACCTTTTTCATTTATGGGCGATGTTTCACATAAGGTTGCAACAGAGCCTCAATACTCTATATATTATTATGTGAAAGTGGAGTCGGATAATCTTCCCAGGTCTAATGAATTTAAGTACATGCTTTTCCTTGCAGCTTCAATCCTACTTTGAAAGAAAGATTGGTGTTGGAACTACCATTAGTGTAACAGGTCTCAGGTCAGTCGTCTTTATATATATACATGTGCTATTAATATACATGACTGTTATACACCAGTTGAATTAAATAGCAGACATATATTTTTGGAGAGAGAGAGAGAGAGAGAGAGAGAGAGAGAGAGAGAGAGAGAGAGAGAGAGAGGGAGAGCCAATGCCACTTAAAACCAATGTCGGGCATGCTAATTTCATTTCCATTTTGGCCCTCTTGATTTTCATTGTAGTTATCATTAGTACTATTCACAATTAATGATTATACAGGTAGTAGCATCATATCTATTGATACTTTAATGAAACTATGTAAACATTATAAGAATAAGCTTCGTGTCGGCTAGACACATTCATTAACGTAAGTCAAGGTTTTATCAACAAATGAAATTATCAACCGTGGTTCGAATTAGCAAATGTCCGAATCCGTCAGGAATCGTGAGGTCCAAAGTTCTTGTTTGAGATTTTATATATATGATTTTACTATCTTTTGCATAGTTGTATGTTTTTTAGTAAAAATAGATATTATGTTTCCCGATATCAACTTTATAAGATATATCACACGTGCTGTAATATTGCTGAATATATTCATGTTACGACAAATTTATTGTTGGTTGCAGAAGCGGTAGTGTAATTGGTACATTCGTATTAGCTTTGAAGAATATTCCCAACGGAGAAACAAAGTTTATTTTAGCGGCATTGAAACTAATTGGAAACAAATTGAATATTGGCGGAAACTATAGCAATGCCAAAGTTCAGGCTATTAAAGTAGATGGAAAGAACGGTGAGTATTATCAATGCAGAATATTAATACTTTCTTACTGTATCGCCCATGATTTACTGCTATATCATAAAGCTAGCATGGATATAATAATTATGATAACGATCTATTACACTACCAGTGAGATATCAAACATGTGGTAACTGTTATGAGTTATCTAACTAGTGTAATATTACATTTGAGCTTTCGCTCGTCAGATGCCAAAACCATTCAGTCGTTTCATATCAAACTTGTTTAGTTTCTCTATGTATTAAACTAACGTTGAAAATAGGAATTATTATTATGCATTTTGTTATAGGCTTTGTTCCAGTCACGAACGATGTAGACATATGCACAACTTTATCCCATCTTTATCCCTGTGCAAATGATACAGTTTGTCAACTAATTGATGATGAACCCAAATGCATGTGAGTTTTATTGCATTGTGTATACATCATTTGGATATATCAGCGTAGCTATCATATACAGTGGCATGGCTATAAGAATGTCGCAGACTACGTATTTGAATTTCAAATTTATAAACCGAGAGAGACTAAAGAAACACTTATAATTATGTCACCAGCATTTTCATTTAAATAGATTGATTGCGTCTATATGTTACAGTCAATGTCTAAAATCAGGCAATGTGTAAAATGACTCAAATAGTCAGTGAAATTTCATTCATAGAGTCAAATTCTTTAATGCCTGAAATGAAAAACAGACTGCATATATTTGGCTAATTGACTGGCATGAGTTTAATGAGTTCAAATATATGCAGTCAGTTTTTCATTTCAAGCATTTAAAACATTGAATCTGTGAATTAAAATGCACTGACAATTTGAGTCATTTAACACATTGCCTGATTTTAGACATTGACTTTGAGCAATATACCGGTAGTTGGACCTCGGCGCTCTAGAATATATTATTATTAGTAGTAGTAGTGGTATTATTATTATTATTATTATTATTATTATTATTATTATTATTATTAGCAGTACTAGTAGTATTAACAATAACATTAACGACAATCTAAATCAACTTGACTGAAATTGCAATTGGCAGATTTTGTCTGTAAAACTAATACTATACATGATGGCTATATTCTTACTTTACCATATTAATGTATCTTTTTACAGGGACATCGTAACGCCGGTAGAGAATAGTGAGTATGATGAATGACAACCTTTTTCTACCGGAATAATAAGAACATACTCCATATCTCATACACTCCAGAATTATGGCCGTTTAACTATATTTAACATATAAAGTAGTGCTAAATTGCATCTAGTAGACGGATTGCCGTCTGAAATATTGCAAATGCATTTATAAAGTTAGTTGGTATCGCGTCTATTAGCATGACACTATAATACACAATCTATTTTTAGCTATTTCAACGGAATTGGTTGTGGCACTCAGTGTCGGGATCTCAATCATCATCATCTTCATCATCGTCGTCATCGTCCTCAGTGTGTGTCTACACAGACGTAAACATCCACACACAGATTACCTCATCGAAGGCTACCATAGCGACCCGTAAGCCCATTTGTAAAAAAATATAGTATTAATGCCATATGATGTCGTACTAGTATTATGAAGAAATGAATGAATGAAAATATATGTACAGGCAATATGCATATTATGTCTGTATTTCAGAATGTCATATTACTAATAAATGTAGCTAACTATTAGCAGAGTTTCTATTCTCCTTAAAGGCATAATATCACAGATATTTATGTTTGTTTTGGACTTATTCTTAGCTATAACTGCAAAGTATATTCACTTAACATACATACACTCATGTTTGTACGTCCACAAAGATTTCCACCGCGGTATAAGATTTCCACCGCTGAGTCGGATTTAAATCAAATACGGCCAACGGCTCTTTATAATATGATGCAAAGGGACATAACTCTGTTTGCTCGCACAATCCTCCTGTAAAACAGTCATGCTTCAAAGACTAGATAAATAGCGGAACGTTCCCCTATTTAATATAAAATACGATTTGTTTTATAACTATCGAGTGCTGTAAATAACAACTTTTTGGTGGATAAATCAAGCGTAATTAGTCTCCGATCGAAATTCGTTTGTCCGATTATACAGGTCTATCAACTGTGATATAATGACTTTAACATGTTTATATTAAACACGGCATTTATCAAATACGGCATTTATTTTCAGAAGCAATGTTCGGCAGGTCTTTGGAAGTATTGCCCCAGCATTCCAGGCGGAGGGTATCGGCAACACCCCTTATACATATATCCAGGATTCACTGAGTCGTCGGGGTGGTCTGCGCTGGGACCCGCTATCTGAAGCCCCGAAGACCAATACTGGGGCCCCGCACCTATTATCCGCGCGGAAAAGCGAACCTCTTAACTTCCCTTCCGGAGCGTCCAATTCTCTCACACGTAAAGAGTTTCGACATTTTAGTCAGTTTATCAGTTAGATATTGACACTCATTACCTTTTCGCGATCGATACATGCGGTACGTACATATAGAATATCCAACTACAGAAATTAACAGTTTACCTATAAATGAAAATAAAATACAATATGAATTGTAATAATTATTGGTTTCCAGGGTTGATTTGTTAGCAAGAACACACACACCATAGGACCATTATAATATATAGTATAGTTCGAGTGTCACGTAATAATAATAATAATAATAATAATAATAATAATAATAATAATAATATTTGTTTTAAATAAAATAATAATAATAAAATAAAATAATAAAACACCTAAAAACAAAATACAAATCCAGAGATCGTGTAAGTGTTCTATGGTTATTGTATTTCATGTTGTGTTTATTATATTTTGAATAAATGTCATCTTTAGAAACAACGGCATCATTGGATACCATTCTTAACCCGGGAGGTCAACAGCTTCCTCACAATTTCTCCTGGGACTTCCTGTATGATGTCCTCCCGCCCCAGGAAGAAGATGTGAGTATTTCCATCCTGTCATCCTGTCACCGGACGCGTTCAGACACACAGTTAGGGCGGGTAGTAGGGCAGTGTTGGACTTTGGAGCCAAAAACCCCAGTTTGAATTGCGTTACAGGGCTAGGCTCAAATCACTCTAGAGTGAAAATTAGGGGGAAAGATTTGAGCTACTACACCGGCATCAATGTTCGCGAAGGTTATATCCGACGTAAGTATCATCCTTAGACTGTCAGAACCAACCGGTGCTTGCAGGTTTAACCCAATATTCAGCTTTACGGATGTTGATGGCATAAACTAACAAGCCCCGGTATGTTAAAGAATCTTGAAAGCTGCTTTAAACCCCAATTTTAAAAAACCGGACACACAAGTGGACTCCGTCCCAAATACGAAAGTCCAATAGTTATTGGACATTCGTATCTGAGACCCTGAATCAATCGCTGTACACACAACAATCGCATTATAGTCACATAGAGTGATGTAGTGTTGTTGCGATGTAGTTAATTAATAATGACTAACATGATCGTTTGTTTTTGAACCTGGAGAGACTCTCTGTTAATCTCTCAAAATCCGGAACAGCCTCTTAATTCTACATGTCGATATTGGTAACGGCAAATGTACTCGTGTACATAACATTATTATGTTACATGTGATGTTAACTGCAGGTGTTGAACGACTACCATTAGTTTGGCGAAGAACCTATCACCACAATATCACACGGTTCTTGTAGGTTTACTGTAGGAATTTATGTTACCGTATTGAAGATTCCCTAAATTTACAAGCTGAGAGATATGAGAGAAATACTACTGAAAGCGTCTGGAAATCCAGACTCTAGCATATAGCTTTACCATTGACGTAGCACTCGCTGCTTGATTGTTTCAGTTTCATATTCAAAGACCGTTCGTAGAAGACACACCAGCGGTACCTTTCCGGGTAAGATTAAAGCATCTTTGCAATACTGCTTGGCAGTGATCGTCATATATTATTAATGATGTAATACTGGGGCATCCGCGCCAAGAAGATATATCATCAGTTTGATATAATAAGAAACTATCACTGTAGAATGTATATTTCCCAAATCATTTCAGCATGCCTGTTTTTCACCTGTTATTTTTTCCAAACTGACTATTGATTCTCACATCAAGCTGATGGACACATTATGTGCTATACTACTACTACTACTACTACTACTACTACGACAACTACTACTACTACTACTACTATTACTACTACTACTACTAAGATAACTATACTACTACTGCTGCTACTACTACTACGACAACTACTACTACTACTACTACGACAATTACTACTACTACTACTACTATTATTATTATTACTACTACTACTACGATAACTAATACTAATACTATTACCGCTACTACTGCTGCTACTACTACTACTACTACTACTACTACTACTACTACCAATGATTAAAATAATTTAAATCAATAATGCTGCTGTCTCGCATTTGTAATATTATTTCATCAGCACGCTGAAATATGACCATACGAACTCCCTAATTTAAAAACTATTCCTTTGATATCTTTGATATCAGGCCTTCGACAGACTGTTCTCCCTGCACAGTATGAACTATTAATACTTAAGTATTCGTGTCAATCTCCGTATCATGATTGATTTTGTCGGTGCTAAATTGAATGGGATGTGTTTCTTGTTGGTATTTCCTAATTCCACACTTCGCCATGACAATCTAGTGAATGTGTACGGTAATGAGGGATTGTCTCTAGAGAGGCTATTTATACAACTAGCACAATCTTTACAGTATATGTACCATACTCGCAGCAGATAACAGAATGCTCTGAGGATGAGTAAGTAGGCCTATATACGAGCACATTGTTTAGCATTCGCGGATACCTATATTGCTAAACAAAACTGAATTAAAAAACCTTTAGATATACTCTACACGTGATTTAAACATATACATATACTATAGAGCTGTAGTAAATGCATGCAATGCGATTTGTGCAAAATTCAGTCCGCCACATTATTGAATGTTTTCCTCATTAAATTTTAAAGGATTGTTCTACAAGCCAACAGTATCTATATTTCGCATAAAAATACCAGTAGATTATACGGTATGCTTGCACCTGTGATTCGTGTAGAATACACTACTTTTCACTACAAATAGTTCGTAGATCTATACAGTAAACCGTAGTTCTACGTATTGCTGACTATTTACTATGGCATTGCAACTGGACAAAACAAAAGCAAACCGATATGATCTACAACTCAGTTCAAGGAACTACTTTCTTTCAGAGAAATAAAAGTAGTGCAATGTAGAGTATGAACTTTATAGCATAGCCTGGATATCCATCTCTAGTAGGCTAGTGTTCACTCCTAGGATCAGATTCTTCTTTCCAGTCCCCTGGTGTACGATTCAAACTACGGCCAGCGTTGTCAACAACCTGCAGACGTAGTGGATTGGGTCCTGCCTCACGAGGACACGGGGATAACCAGTCGTGACAACACTCAGCCTCGTCACGGCAGAACGCAATTAGCATCTGATAAAGTGTATAACCACTACTTAGTGCAGTCTCTGACTTAACTAATTACGTTCTACCACGCCACCACGGGTCACGAGATAGCTCTTGTTTTCCTTCTGAAAGCGTCGAGGCATTCATCGTCATAATTGATGCTTAACTTCAGTTTCAGATTTATTCTCGGAAAAATAAAACAGCCACCAAAAGATGGTACATGAGAAAAACATTAACTAATTTAAGATAATTAATAGTGGTCCACAAGATGGGTTTGATCGGAGGACAGACGACCGTGTCAGAAGTATAGGAATTGTAAAAGAGAATATGATGCACTTCCGCTATCACGATCTCCGACGCATTATTGTACAGAAACAGGACCACTGCCGATCCTGGGATTCGAACACAAGTTGCTAGATTACGAGTTCAACACTCTACCCACTGAGCCAAAGGGGTAACCCAAATGGCCAAGACAAGTAGGAGTATCTTATTTCACATAGGGCTAGTAGGCTACACGTATATCCTTCAATTATTTTGAAAGCATGTGTTTTACATCGTACATTGTCAGCACACGAACAAGCATTTTACTCATGCAAACTATAAAACCACATTGAAATGTTTAGTACATTTATCCAGCTGTTTTCCTATTGCATGTTTAATTCCATTGGTCTATCTTCCCTCAAAGATCAGGGTATCGTAACATGAAGCTCTCGTATCCACTAAGAGACCATAGCGCTCTCGTACACGGTCCCCCGGTGTATAAGAGATCACTAGGAGAGATCTAATTGTTCCGTAGACTATACGATAGCTTAAGATTCAAGTAACGATGCCCTGGTAATGCAGATGGGTAGTAAACAGTACACACTTGAAAAGAAAGTACAATGCTCATGTATAAAGCAAGCGTGCAGAGTAAGTGCAGAACAGAACATTCCGGTATGATAGGTCCATTATGTTTACACTGGAAAGGTATATTCCATGTTAATCTGAAGGTATGCCTAATATAAAGGTAGACAGAGACAGAAATATTTCATTATAAGTGTCACATGGTAGGGATATATAAAAATACACGAATGTATAAAACATTGTAAAATTCCTACCATCCAGCCAAGTATTGGCTTACGAGACAATATACAATATTTACACATACGAATAAAACACTATAAAGGTAGCATTTCCTCCAGTTTGCATTATACGAGCAGCTCGCACAGCTGGCATACTCAGCCGAGCACAACAATGCCGCTATTTAGGACCTCATGTTTGAAGTTTAACGTTTATAGATACAGAACGTCATTGATAAGCCACAGCTACCGGCTTTGCCAGAAGACCCACTGCAGTAGCCAAGAAACATCAAGAAACACAGCACTGACTGTTGAGATGTGTAAAGGTGGACTAACATGAGTCGGTCGGTTGTAACGATGCGTCGAATCGCGCCGTGTAAATGTACATGCGACACGATTCGCAACGACAGCGATCGCAAGAGTACTACACTTTATACTCGTACAACCAACGGAACTAGATTCATCGTACGACAGCTCGACCCGTGTTAGAGAGCCTCTAGACGTAGCTTTACGAATGCGCTCGTACTGTATCAATTTGAACCTACTTGAAATTCTATAATATATACTATATAGTTTACATCATTTCCTGGCGATGGATGAGTTCAACATTTTCTGTATCTGGCTGTCTGCCATTGGCAGGGAATGAGCAACAACTGTAGGTTTTAATTTAGAAATAGGGCTATAACGTTAAACAATTGAGCCTTTCAGAATGCAAGGAAGGTGCCTGTATTACGTACCGCTAAATCAAATAGATAGCATTTAATATCTTCTATAAAATTTAAGAATGTAACATAGACTAGTTCATATACATTTCGTGTGAGTATTACCCTTGTGATGCCAGCCTGCTCGTATCTTCGCATTTCCCTATGTGCAATATCACCATCCGTAACAACTGCACTGCACTAGTAATCCTCTATCGGAGATGGTTCTACTATATTGTGTATACACAGCATGAAATACGAGATATTAATTAACTGAATGATTGTGTATGTGAATGAACATTGTACATATATTATTTTTTATTAATTTCCAAACAGTGTTACATTTCTCCGGTATGTATGTAATTATATTTTAAACTTACATCGAATTTCTACATGTACAGATACAGATACAGTTGAGGTTACGCGAGACATTATTCTATCCGACCTTTTTCACTTAAAGATGCAATTGCATGTTTTGGGAACATCACCAGTGTCCGCGAATTAATGCTGGTTTATCGATATTTCCATGATATGCCCATAGTAAATGTCACCAGTGGCAAGCTGCAGCAATAACTATGAAACAGGAGTGCCACTTATCGTCTGTACCTACAGGTATACGATAACATCCCGCCGGAACATACACGTGAGAGAGATAGCATTAACACGTACACGTGGTATATAACCCCACTTAGTGGAACGTAAGATCCGCTTCCACAAAGAGTTATTAGCCATACACTAAAACCGTCAAATCATGTTTTCTTTGGTTCATGCGTCAATTTACTCAAGAATGAAATGGCAATTGGTTTTAAAATATCGCGAACAAATATAATCACATTTTAGATTAGAAATTTAGTGGATGCTGAGAAGCTAATTTTCGCGGTTTTCTTTAGTTAGCCACGTGACACATCTTGTTTATAGTTCAGATTGATGTTGCTACGAACCACGGTCCCAGTATATAATTATATATTTGATTTTTATAGCCGCTTTCAAAATTATTTCACTATTATACAAGTAATTGTTCCAATATTGTCAGTATTATCCTTTGCAAAGGTAGAATTTATTCTATGAATATGGAGAATGGACACACATGCAAAGCTATCCATATAACTTGGACATCAATCTTCGACAAGGCCATATTAGTACACTGGTTCCATTTCCTTGGTTTCATCAGCTGACAATAACCGCCAGTCTCTCAGATACCACGGGGAATATCATTTGTCTTGCAATTGAAGCTATATTAGATTCCTGGGACTACTTCAGCGTACAGACCGGTATATCACACCAAGCATAGAGGTCTGCAGTATGTCCAAGAAGGTCAGATATGACCTCTAGTGGCCGACCATCCACCACCTCCCCGTACTTCCTCCTCCCTATCTCTATCCGCACACGACTGCCTTGTCTTGGGGTATATAGTGAACCACTCGCCTTTACACGTCTAATCTCTAGAACACGAGCACGCAGGTGTGACATGAGAAGATAACTCTGCCTATCTAATTGGGAAGATAACTCTGCCTATCTCATTGGTATTTACCTGTGTTTCCAGCACCTGACTTATTAGATGCACGAATACTTATCCTGAACCCACGGCAATTCACATTAGGTACACTAACTCTTAGTTATTCGTAATCGCCTCTGTGGGGGAATTATCACGCCGAACACGACGCGACGGTGGTAGGTGTGTAGACATATACGTCAAGCACTTGAGGTATTGGCTATGCACGTAGGATGAATAACTGATGCTAACTTGAGGAACAAAAGAACGCGGCAATTGCAAACAAACGCATGTGGTTTTCATAGCGTGATCGTAGATACGATCGTTGGGAGAGATATTTAGAAATGCAGCGACTCCTCCATTGTTGGCCCGTGTTGCGTTCTCACAGATAAAACAATGCACGTTATCGGAGGCTCCTGGGAGCCAACGCTCGTTAAAGACTCATTAATCTACCGACACAGTAACAAGATAGATATGGGCGTGAAGCTTGGCATCATATATGCAATTCCTCTATTGTCACATACACGTAAATGCACTGATAACAGTAGTTGAAATGATTTATTTCTATCCTACTGGGAAAAATTGAACTTTGCAATACGCCCTTTATTTTTATAACGTATGGATGGTGGTATTTGATTCACTGGTTCAATAGTAATGTTGAAATATGCTAGTACCGTCGCATATGGGGTTGGAATTGTTGGTTCGTGAAATATATGGCTAGGTGTGTGGAAATACGGTCTGTGGCACAAGTAATTAGTTTTGCAGCAATCACAGCGCTTTTTTTGCGACAACCATAACCGGAAAGTTAATGAGTGCTATTGTATACCAACTTGTTCAGTAGAATGTCGGGAGGAAATGCATGATGTAAGAGGTGGAAATAATTACGTTCAGAGTTATCTCCCTTGGAAGAGAAGCGACTATTAGCGGCCGCACAATAGCGATTTCCGTCGGGTTTCGATCGCCTAGTGTGCGGTGCTCCAAATATCAAAACATGCTAGATATTGTGCGATCGGTAGGCGAGACTAAAAATCGCAGTCGCCGGCCAACGCACAATTGCGATTTTCCGTCGGCCGACACAAATCGGTGATGCCTCGGAGAACCGTAACTCCGTTTGGTTTTTTAAAATTGAATTTAGAACACTCTGGTTCTCAGCCGGTGTATTTTTGCTGCTAAATAGCACTATTTGCAATAATAAGATAATTTTAATTTTACTATACTGACATGTACAAATCTATTCCCATTAATACGTAAATTTACAAACGGAGGTAATACAAATATACTACAGGTCTATTTTTTCTTGTAATGATGTATACCGTAAGTAAATGTGCTGATGTGTTTTTAAATACTTATGTGAGTAAATGTGTGCACGTGAAATACATTTCTCAGACAAACCAGATGAAACCTAGTTTCTTTACTTTAGAAAGTCTAGTTTATCTTGCCTCGTTTATAAGCACTTTGGTGCATTCTTATCGGTGTGGAGTTTAGCGCGTTATACTTAGTGTTAATACTTATTAAACCTAATTAAATTATTACACTTCTATTTGAGTATACATACATGTAACTATGTTAACCTACATCATATGACCTTCCTGTTACTATACGTACGTAACATCACTGTATATATATATATATATATACATTTCTTTACCACTCGGACCTGTTCAATTGATGTGAATTATTTAGTTCCTGGTTTTCAGGACCTAACCCTGAAGTAAACCTTTCACAGGCTAAAGACGCCCATTTTCCAGCGTACATCTGGATCGTACAGATTGTAAAGCAGACTTATAGTCGTAGCACGATTGTACCCATTCTACCACCACTGTGAAGGTCACACATGGTAGATAAAAGTCAGTGACCATGTTGCGTACAACGCCTACTAACTGCATCTTGTAATGCTCTCAGTGAAGAGACGCGTCCAGTATTGTTGTACGAGGCCGAGAGACTGTATGACGACGAATAGTAAGCGTGGCGTAGCAAAAGTACAGAACGAGCCCTTGCGGTGATGATTTTGAACACCATCAAGAAGCTAGGTGGCGCCTTTGGCCCAGAGGTTAAACACCACCTGGCGGACATTACCTCCCTTGTTTTGGGTTTCCGCAAACAGAGAACGGACATATGTTCTGATTAGTTGTACATGATTCTGTTTATGGTTACAGGAGACGCATGCGTGCCACCCCCACCCTTCTTCCCTCCGCCCCCATCACCTACTCCACGCTCGGGTATGCCAATACATGTAGTAATCAGACAACTTCGATTAGATGACCATTATGAAACTATATTAAATTTGTATGGTGTCTAAATAATAGGTAAGCCCCTTCATTATTGATGAACTAGTTTCCGACACCTACTCTTAGTTACAGATGGGCAGGATATCGTTTCTCGAAGCTCTCTTAGCCACTAAGGCACCATAGCACTCTCTTAGCAATGTATTAGCTATCAGCAAAGAGAGTGCTATGGTGCCTTAGCAGCTAGGAGAGCTTCGAGAAACGATACCAAGATACGCATGTGTCCAACTAGGATACATGAGCTGGTTGTAGCGCAGTGGTAGAACGTAGCCACAGGTACCGTCCCGGGAGCCGGGCATCAATGTTATAATTACCTTTCTTACGCGATATTGATATGATGCGCTGTCTGCAGAATGACAATTCATATATCATTGGTCTGTCAGTACCAGCCGGTGCTCGCACGTTTACTGCAACATTCAGCGCTAATGCTGTTGCAGGTTTCCTCTTCGTGATTAAGTGAAAACAATCATGAAAGCGACTATAAACCCCAATTAAACAAAAACAATCTTACTAAGTTAATGCATTCTGAAGGTTGCTGAGACGTACTGTAAAAACAACGACTCGGTTATCAAGAATCATCCCGGAACTATTTTAAATTATCTACTGCGGACATGATGTATTTCTTGATATTTCGTGATATGGGTTGTACAACGGATTGCAAGCCAAACCTCATGAGAGCCAGCCGAACTGTATAGTGTGCATCCATTAAATCCCATGCACTTCATATCCGGCCATGCTCCCATGGGTTAAATCAAAGCTGCCTCCATTATATATTTAACCAGATTATTTTAGAGTTCTATTTCATTATCACGCTCACTCTCTGTTATGAAACGTGCAGATAATTTACGTTACTGAAGAGCATTTCAAATACAGCAGCCATTTCTGTCCACTGAAAAATAAATGTTATCATGATGTACACAGTTCTTGAACTAACTTACAAGACTGATTACCTTACTAACGTTGGTGATGTGAGGAACATATATCCCGTGAATATCAACTTACGTGCGTTTCTGAATTAAATTCCGATTCCAATGTAAATTAACAGACGCACTAAGTATGACTGGAAATTATCGCTACGGTTTGCAAGCAATCCATTTGTTGACGGTGGAAATGCGTATCCATTAAGCAGGGCTGGTTTTTAGACATCGTGTTGGTTCTGATCATCGGTAGCGGAAATTACATCGACGCTTTACATTTGCATAGAGTTAATTGCCCGGATGAAATCTAGAAACGTTCAGGATTCATCTGGATTTGAATGCCAAAATGACCCCTACGTGTGCCAAAGGTTCGCGTAATGAGCACAAGGATTACGTCCCGTTCACACCTACTGGGACATGTCTGGATGCTAATAAGTAACTTGGAACTTGTCAATAAAGACGAAAGGAAATCTGTGTTAGAGTCTCCGTGGCGGTCAATTGGGACTCCCAACCATCAGCTGTCAAACCAGGGCCTACTCCAATCTGGTAACCCCGATGTACATTGTACGTATGACTACGCTCTCTGGTGTATTAGGACCGGAAGTGCTATACGTCGTCCCAGACGTCCATGTCTTAATACAACAGAGCCGACTGTCTGGGTCGAATCTACAGAATGGGAACACTCATTGTTTGGATGTTTGTTTTTGTGGGCGAGGAACAAATAGGAATTTGCCGGAGGGACGTGACGATGTTTTCCATTGATCACCGCTAGGTTTCCTGGTGCACGGAGAAACTGATTAACCTAGTAGCACACGGAGAGCACCCTTAACCCACACGACCAATGGCACTCTGATCAGTATGCTAGAATGGATTTCTTTGTCAGATTGTGTAATTATGATATAACATGAACCGTATTTACACCAAGGAACATAATACGTCTTCATCTGAATATAACTGGAACCCAAATGTCCGTGCCATCGTCTAACATTTCATAGTTCCTTACTCCCGATTGGTTTCGTAATAGAGATACGTATGTTTTTCATATTACTTTATGGATTTACGTCAAAGTTCAAGCAGGATGTTCTGAAGAATGATTAATTCGATTCCTTCTTGATCATGATTAGTGCCAACTATCCGTGATGACTATGTGTTACATCCACTTTAAATAGAACAGTTAACTTGTTCCCCAGGCAACATGTTACGCTAACTTTGATGAAGCTAATCGGAGTTGAAAAAATAAGAAATATAAGATGACTATAAGAAGTAAAAACAGAGAGTAGAAGGCGAGGGACTGTTTTCACGAGACAGTCATAGTCACAAACACCACGGGAGCGGCTGTCTCTAACCATCAATAATTGAATACGAATTGGATGTCGAGAGAAGACCCTCGTGAATTGACGCCTATGACTATTTTAGTGATTCCCTACTGTGGTCCGGAGAGCATCATCTACCCCAGCAGTCATTTCCGCTCCCAGAATCCCACAGTGGAAAGGAAAAGTGACCGCGAATGACGAGACGATTGATGAAGCAAAAGCGCCACCTGTGAACGGTTGAAATCAAGTGGCGTAATTCAAGCCAGATCGCGGTGAAGCGAGGATGATCAGAATTCGGAAATCAAAGACCATCATAGTACGGTTTGGATAAAGAGAGAGGAAACCACATAACATCACGTCATCGTAGTGTTTGCGAGATCCCCTTCAACATTGGCGAGGTGTTTCATGTTGCAAATTAATCAAGCAAGTGCTTCGTCGTACGTGTGGTCGTATCCCAAGGCGCTGGAAAACCTTCTTAGAACTCTCGTAGGAGGAGGCCCCATTGCATCGTACGGAACCTGACACCCATCGACTTCCGAATAATCCGAAACAGCATACACTCAACATGGTGTTCAGTTACGAATTTTGTCTTCCTGGAATTTGGTAAGTGTGTTTAAATTTGTAAGGTTATTAATTTGACATCTCATCAGATGGTAGTGACTGTTTGTATCGTCGTAAATATGTACACGCATGATCATGCAGGATTGCCTTTGTCATATGGATGTTATTTGCATGCGTAATGCAACGTATACTGAAACTACAATGTAATGTTAATATGTTTTTGAAGTATTTGTTCAACATTGAACATTACACCAGGACATTGTTAAGCTACTTTAGAGCTCTTCAAATACTTCAAAAACATATTAACATTACCTAATTAGTTGCCATAATGTTGTGAAGCATCCTTGACCTGAAGGATCTCTTTAAATGATCCTCTTCAGCTCCATCGATCAATGCTGGTCTGAGTTCACACACAATGATGTTATCATGTGTTATCATCATACACAATACCATAAGTGTTAGGAATCGTAATATTTTATTATATAGTAATAGTAATTGTAGTAGTAATAGTAGTGGTAGTAACATTAGTAATATTATTATTATTAGTAGGTGTATTATTATCATTATTATTATTAGTAGTAGTAGTAATAGTAATAGTAGTAGTAGTAGTAGTAGTAGTAGTAGTAGTAGTAGTAGTAGTA
>JAVCKZ010055303.1:0-31232 GCA_034780755.1 Lepetodrilus elevatus | reverse complement strand
AATTTTACCAACTCGTTTAATAAATTCAGTATTAAATGACCACTCATGTTAGATCCTCTATATATATACAACAAACCATCACCATTGTAACTCCTTTACACAACGGCATAACTGCAAGGTATCCTCAACTTCAACCTGTAAGCTTTAGACCTTAGACCTAACCTAACCTTAGACCTTAGACTTAGACCTTAGACCTAACCGAACATCATCCTTATATAGCATCAAGTCATGGTGCATTAGAACAAATGTCCTGGCGGCAAGTGTTAATTGCAATCGATAGGTGTATGGTTTTAAAAAGTAATATCAACATAAAAAAAAACCATTAATAATGCCCTATGGCTTTCCAGTGTCTATGATACTCCTCCTTATATTAGTTCTTATGTCTTCACATGTAGAAGATAATTAAATTCAGTATGCCATAAATGTAGCATCATGACCCACAAAGGACACCAATGAATGGAACACAACTCAATTGATGTAGATGCTTTTTTTTTAATTATTGCTTCATTTTAATATTACTTTTTTTTCTAATAATTAATGAGTCCTTATTCGAGAAAGTTTACAAAGTCCATTAAGGATATCTTCAAGCTACTTTAGACGCGTTCAGTCTCTAGCATTAGGACGCTGCTACAGTTATATCTGAATCCCTAACGTGGGCAGCTGGGCAGGTCAGGGTGACTGGGCTAGAACCCGGACTCCTGGTCGGGGGAGTTGGCGTTGATTATCGCACTCAACCAGACGATGTAATGGAATTAGAGATGTTCTCCAATTAGACCGCCACGTGTATTGCTGGCCTCCCGTGCGATACATAACATCGTTATACACTGACCCCCTGAAATTATTCCATTATTAAGATCGTGTTATCTACAATTGCACGTCCCAGGTGGAGCTCTACTGACATTATCAAACAGAGCAGGGTAATAATAGTAAATACTTAGGCGCTTTACATGCTTCTTAGATCTCATATCTCCACAGTTGTTAGGAAACTATTGTGTAGTTATAAATCAACTAGGTTTTAAATACATTTTATTTTCGGGTGTTGCACTTGGTTCCGTTTATTTATACTAATTGGATAATACGGTAATTTTCCTTTCCACATAGAAAACAAGCAGTAGCAAGAAGTGACAAGTTAATATTATTTGGATATAATTATAGTTAGACCACATTTTGGGGGGATAGTTTTCTAATTTCATCGCGATGGGGCGTGTGTCTTGCTGATCTGAACTGAACTGAACTGCGAGTGAGTGTATTAGCCAATCAGACTATGGTGTGCCTGACGGAAATGTTGACAAGATTCACTCAGAAGCCATTTGATTGGCTACATTATAGCTGTTGTATTGAACATTGATTAAAGGCATAATATCACAGTTGATAAACATATAATCGGACAAATGAATTTCGATCTGAGTATAATTACGCTTGATTTAACCACCCAAAAGTTGTTAGTTATAAAATAAATCATATTTTATATTAAATAGGGGAACACCTTTATTTTGCTATTTGAGGCAGAAACTTCGCGAGGAGATAGAATAGCCTTAACTCCGTTTTTGTTTTAAATTTAACTTGGAACCCTCTTTTTTTCAGCCGACGACCTTTATTTAGCGATTTGAGGGGAAAACCTCGCGAGGAGATAGAACAAGAGCCTAGTTTTTACCTATATAACCTTAACCCCGATTTATTTATTTGTAATTGAACTTAGAACACTCTGGTTCTCGGGCTGTTTACCACAACATGTGGACTGCACCTGCAATGATACAAAACAACAACTGGGCCATATCATGTCTTCAAGGTCCCGAAAAATCCACTACAAGGGTCCCTACCATTTAGGTATATTTCTACAACTCTGTTCCTTTCGGCTTTCTTTCTATTTCAATTCCCAATAGAGTTACACAGTGTGGAAGCAATCATCAGTAACAACTGGAAATAATTATACTTCTTTTTTTTTATAATCATATATTTAATTAGCTTTTACTTCTCATGCGTTTTTCTTTCAGTACGATAAGGCAAACATCTCCTAAAACATAAACTTTCTTAATTTGTGGTATGTAAAGATATACAAATAAAACGTCAGGGGGTCTATTCTCGAAACGTTCTTATATGAACTTCTTAGCCTAAGAACAGTTCGTAGCCTAATAAGAATCGTAAAGATTATCGTACAATCGTGAAAACGTTTCGAGAATAGGCCCCCTGGTTTCTTTTAGCTATTTTCCATGCCACTGCATGCGAAATATTTATCATTGACATATAATAGTTGTGCAAGTACATGTAGTTTGCTAGCGTAGAGAGCATGTGCGTGTACATATATACGTGTACAGTCAGTGATGCCTTACTCACGTCACTTGTGCATTTTTGTTTGTTTCACAATACAGGTATACACTATTGAATAATTGATTTTGCATTGTATCGGATTTCAAAATACAATACTGTTATATGATTCTTTTTTATATTTGTATGTGCACATCAAGCATGCTCAACTTAGCAACATTGGAGAGAAAAACATAAACAAATAAAAGAAAATATAAAGTGTGGTGCGGTTAGACAGCTTTATATGCCAATATGGTATTTGTCAATCTTGTCCGGTAGGTAAATAGTATGTTATCCAATAAGTATAAATGTCATAAGAAGAGTCGTAAGAATGCTATAAGTATGTATTTTATAGACATTACTGTGACATATTCTGTTAAATTCTCTCTTGCGAGACAAATAACATAACTATCAGCAGAGTCAGATTGTTATAAATCAATAATAGTTCTTGACTATTCTGTGGACACTATTCATTACTTCGAGTTGCATGTCTGTACCAATTTCAATTTATTTAGATCAATGCTGTCCAGACTAACCACATATCATGGTCAAGGGTTGCGCGGATGCCTGAAATAATGTTGGCATTGCTACTAGCTTTTTGCACTTGGATGGTTACGATGCTACAATCTTGCTTTCATTATTTTGAGGTGCTGTCTCCTATTGCTACTGTATGGGGGACAGGAGGTGTACACGGCAGAGCACACTCGCGACGCTGGTAGAGAGACATCGTTATATTAAATTCCCGGTACTTCTAAATACAAATCATTCAAATGTCTTTGTGTTTTCTTACATATAGAACACTAGTATAGGCCTTTCAGTTGAAAGCTGTCGTGCGTTGTCTATTATTGAAGTTCAGTATTTATAATTACTTGAATGTTTCGAAACGTCTATAATTTTATGAATTCATGATCATCTTTTAGTGTAGGGGTCTACACACGATTAATCCAAGCCTATATCGTATTATATTAATGTGTGTGTGTGTGTGTGTGTGTGCGTGTGTGCGTGTGTGTGTGATTGTGTGCTTGTGTATGTGTGTGTGTATGTGTGTATGTGTGTGTGTGTGTGTGTGTGTGCTTGTGTGTGTGTGTGTATGTGTGTGTATGTGTGTCTGTGTATATGTGCGTATGTGCGCGTGTGTGTGTGATTGTGTGCACTGTGTATGTGTGTCTGTGTATGTGTGTGTGTCTCTCTGTATGTGTATTTGTGTGTGCATGCGTGTGTGTGTGTGTGCTTGTGTGTGTGTGTGTGTGACATGTGTGTGTGTGTGATTGTGTGTGTATGTGTGTCTGTGTATGTGTGTGTGTGTGTGCATGCGTGTGTGTGCTTGTGTATGTGTGTGTGTGTATGTGTACGTGTGTGTGTGTGTGCGTGACATGAGAACAATTTAGTAAATGTTCATATATTAAAAATATATTTTAATACAATGC
Source organism: Lepetodrilus elevatus (assembly GCA_034780755.1). Taxonomy (NCBI): domain Eukaryota; kingdom Metazoa; phylum Mollusca; class Gastropoda; order Lepetellida; family Lepetodrilidae; genus Lepetodrilus; species Lepetodrilus elevatus. The sequence continues at coordinate 27,501 of JAVCKZ010055303.1, read as the reverse complement.
ATTTTAATTTCTTGGGCAGCTACATACTAATGCATAATCGATGTACATGCACATTTATCTGGTGAGTTCAACAATCTATGTTTCGTCGACGTCACGTTTCAAGGCCGACAGACACGTGTAGCAGGCACGTGGAAATAATACATAACGCTGCACGTGTATGGATGTATGGGCATGTATACTCATGTGGCATTTCCTCAACTTATCACATTCATCCTACTGTTCTAGCACAATGTGTGATCTGGGCGTATGAATACTACTCAATGTAGATTCACGTTGGAAATTCGGCGGAAGAATTTCCGGTCTGCTCACAAACATTGGCATTTCAAAAACGCTTCATGCACAGAAAACGGAGTATATCTACCAAATGTGGACCATACATGCGGCTTCGTGGTTTCATTCAAATTACTAATATTAGATTTGTACAAAGGACACATACATGCACATTTATTTAATTACATTAGAGAAGTAATTTAATATTTAATTGGCATTTGGCAGGATGGACTTCCGATTCAATATATGTCCACCAATAACATTTCACTGTTGACCTACCGTTGTGATAATTAGCGTGGTTCGACTATGAAGGAACTTTATAAAGAATACGCCATGTTAAACTAAATGTACGTTAGATGTATACCGTAAATACATCTATAATTGTTACCAGCATGTCTTACATTCATAACCACAACTAGCCCAAAAAAACATTCATCTTACCGAATTAAAAAACCAGGTATAATGTATCTTTCTTTTATTTTTTAAATATGATAAAGCTTTATTACATTTCCATGAATTTGGTTTGCATATTATTCAGAGCATTATACATCGCATATTAAATACGATAGGTTAAACATAGGCAGGATACATAGTAATAACAAGACAGTAACATAAGACAAGTACACTAATACTATACGTTTCATGAGTAGAATCGATAACATAAATAATACATTACTTGTACGTTAGCTTTTTTGTTACTTTCAGAGGTAATTGTAAACGTCCATCAAGGCATTCCTAGTTCCAGGGCATCCTTTCACGAAGCTCTCCTATACCACTAAGAGACTATAACGCTCTCTTAATTTGCCAATAGCTAATACACTACACAGAGAGCGCTGTGGTCTCTTAGCGGATAAGAGTGTTATGTGAAAGGATACCCTGGTCGAAAAGTTAGGATCCTACCGCCCATCCCTCGGGGTGTGGAGTGCAGGTATTAAAGTAGGTGAACACCGTCCGTGGGCTCCAGGACTCCACCTAGCGTCTGATTCCAGCAATATTATGCTGACTTCCGGTACATTCTCATCGTGATCACTGGAAGCACATACACCGCCATTCATTCATTCATTCATTTATATATACCGGTATATATATATTGTTTTTGTAACATTAATTCGAAGATACAACGTATGCTAATAATACTAATATTGCAAATATGTTATACATGTCATGATCATGATGCCAACGGTTGTACTGTTACAAACATGTAAGTGTCTACCTTTATGACCGATAACAGATCCAGCATACGATATCATTATATATAATTGTAGACAATCTTCAAATCGCTTGTAAGAGTAAGAGACAGATGATACTGGCATTGGTATAACACTGCAAGGTGTCGTGTTGAAACCCCTCCTATTTACTCCTCCTAATGATATCCATTCCAGCTCGGGGCTTGCCAGCGAGTTTGACCGTCTGTCTTGCTGTTAAGAGTAGTATACCTGACAAGACAGCTGCCTGAGAAACTAGGAGAACACGCAGGAATGTCTTTCATTGTTCGGACTTCCTAAAGTACTTCAATAATCCCTTCAGGCGTGTGCATGTACGTGAATGTATCGACTTGCAGGAATTATGTATCAGAATAGTTCACTGCTTAGGTTATTGCGGCGTTTTTAAACCCACATGTTCTGAGGCAGAGTATAGTTTCCCGAAACTCTCATAATCTACTACTAGACCGTAAGGACTCTCGTAGCCATCTCTAATACATGGTGAGAGAGCTCTTACGAGAGCGCTATATCTGGTCTCATAGTGGATATGAGAGCTTCGAGAAACGATACCCAATAGTAGAGTCTATGGATTTTAATAGCGTTAACATTTATTAATTGTGTGTTAATTGAATTAAACGATTATTGTAGTTCGTTGATGTGCCATGTGCTGACATTTTTAATGACTTTCAATTTACGTTTTAATGATACTAGATAAAGTGATAATAATTATTGGAAGTAATAAATGCTAGTTTCTCACAAGTTATCTGTCATCACATCCATAGATCGACCATATATGTACAGATGCTAAACAGATTATTGGCGACACGTGTGTCGTCTGTTCCTTTGAGGAGTTTCAAGAATGTTGCCAAATGTTATGTCTGTGTTGCTTTAGGCTTGTTTGATGTAAACATGCATAACTATTCAACGTCATAATTTTAACATAAATGTATAGGTATCGGTTACTTACTGAACATATGGTTCGCAGTGTACACGTCGTCTATACATACATATTCATACAGTGCACACACACACACACACACACACACACACACACACACACACACACACACACACACACACACACACACACACACACACAAATACAAACATATATACAAGTATGTATCAAATATAAAAACGTACATTTAGTTGGTGCAGATGTAGTGCAGATGACGAGTGGTACATGACTGTAGAGTTCTTCGAACTTTTTATTTACTAATATGGATTTTCTATGGATGAAATACTATTTTTATGCTTCTATTTTATTGTATTACTTTTATAACTCAACTACGGCATATCCAATTATCTGTTCAAATTTATTATATTGATTCACTATTTCAAACATGTTTCAATTATGACTAATATCCTTTAGTTAATGGTCCATGTGATCCATTCCAATCCTTATATTAATATTATATGACCCTTTTCACATTGCGTTATTGAATGTCCAGGAATTAATCAAGAGCAGTTAGTAGGAATGTAGTGTAGGTAGTCACAGTCCAAGATATGGTGGAATATCATGTGTTTTTGTTTTGTGGGTGTTTTATTTTGGCCGTGAGTTCGATCCTCACCCGGGGCAGCAGTTATTTTGTCTCGTTCTACTATTGCAAATATTTCAAATATATTTGTTTCATTCAGTTTGTATGTACACTTGTTATCAGCAGCAACGTGTTCTAAATGCCGGTAATTCCTGAAACAAAGGTACATTATTTCTATATTGTTTGTGATAAATGACACTGCCTTAGTGTATATCAATTCCTACACTTCTTATTAGATTTACCTTATAATGCCGCTTTATTTCACATTAACCCAGAAATCTTTGCAAGACTTATAACCACTTGTTTTTACCATGATATGCATAATCCATACACTTAAAGTTACCTTTCAATCTCGCTGTCCAAATGTGTTTCCCAACGGCCTTTCCTACAACCAGCAGGTGTCATTATCGCCGTGTTGCTTTATGCATATCCCCAATCAGGGGTATAATATACGTAATTTGCTGGAACATTGAAGTGTGAATACGCACAGTTAACGATGAAATTGTAAAGGTCACATATGCATAACATTGATGAAATGGCAGCCTACTGTGAAGGATCTTTGGCATCACACTATGTTCACATCGTACGTTCTGCATGCATGTACAGATGTGCATCAGCAACTGTGTTTAGATTAGCTGATACGGCTTGCCCCTGCTTTGTAAACATATACTATGTGATATGTGTTAAACAGTGTGCAAGGCAACGCTAGGAGGGTGCACAGTTGGGTTCATAATTCCGCATCAATTTAGACTCATTCACGTTAGATCCAATGTACTCTGTGTACGCGAAGGATATATCATATATAGGTACAATTTGTAAGGGTTTTCTGTCGATGATGACCATTGTTTGAGGTTGATTCTGATATATCGTATAATACAATTAATGTACTCTCTAATATGTTCGCAAAGTATATATCATATATTGGTGTAATAAGGGTTCCCTGTAGACGATGACCAGTATTTGAGTTTGGTTCTGATATATCGTATGCTGCATACATTGAATACACACATGCTATCCTAATCAACCAGCGGACAGGCTGCTTAATCCAACACAACCTTGTTGATTCCACTCGCACTGGCAAAATTACAGCTGGCATGCCCCGATATATATCATTAGCCGCATGTATTGAAGATACAAATCGGTGATTTATTAGGAAGTACAACAACAACTGTTTCGGACGTGTAAAATGGGTCTTATTCTGCCGCGGTTTTTATCTATCACGGTCTTAATCACACGGCGTAGGCAGTGCTTAACGAGACAGATAAAGATCTAGGGAAACACTCGGGACTCTTCGAGAACCTGCGGCTTCCAGCCCCGATGAAGAAAAAGAAACGTGTGTTCTTGTTTTTGAAGGCACAAGCAGCTGACGACAGGGAGACCTGACGCCGGATGATACAGATCACACGAGGGCTGGAACTACATTTCATCAGTCCTCGCCAATAAAAGCCTGGTATGTACATGCCGATGAGCTTGCCTCCTGAAGAAAGGATCCTTCCGCGCTCCGTCTGTGACGCCGACGGAACACAGTTTCACGAATACAGGGCTAACTCTGTCATCATTTAAAAGTAATCTGCGAACAGATACAGCAGCCTATTTGTCAGGCATGGTTAGCATTAATATAGCAGTGGCCTTTTTCAAGGTTCAGTGAGTGTTTTAAGGTTAAGAAGCAGTTGCTAGTGTTGGTATATTGATAAAAACGAGTGCAAGCTTTCAGTCTTCATTGGAATACTTGTGGATCTGTCAACCCAAGATAGATATTCAAGAAGTATAATATTTTCTCTCATAACACGAATGTTTTCAGTTGAGTAAATCTGGATGCGATATGTAAGACATTGTGTTGTTTAATTGTTTGCAAGTGGAGTCCTCAATACCACTAACTCATACACACTTCGTAATATGAACGTCACTGTCCCTATTCGGATAATACATTTAGCGTATATTCTTTTATTTTCTTGTATACATTATACATATATTTACACAATGCACGGACGTTACGCCGTAATAACCTGAGCAGCGAACTAATGGTTAGTTGCACTGATGCATATGTAATCATATGTTGTATGAACGATGCAAATAACACACTCATGTTAATGAACATACAGTTCTACGATTACGTGAATAGTTGGGTATATTTCACATCAACCACACACGGCACTGTTATACGATATTCCTTAGTACTGACGTTCTTTGTCGAATACCGTAACGCAACAACAAGTCGAAACACCCAAATCCATATTGTATTTTCTAAATTAGTTGTCTATGGATAGATAGGTTCGCGTGTTAATGATGCCAACATTCTGCAACAGAATATACAAATAGATACCCATTATTTATAGATCTTGACTTTCATTGCTATAGGGTAACCCTCTGTATATCAATTGTCTATGACAAGCTAATCACGTGTACATGAGCTGACATAAATCAGTTTTGAAAACAGTACTACCAGATGTAATCACAACTAACCCGGTCAATCATAATGTTCTCGTGAATTTGACTTGACAGGTAGACTTGACAGGTAGACTTGATAGGTAGACATTATCACAGATCAATGAAATTGGAGTCAACATTTAACAGTTATTAAAATTAGATAAACATAAATGCACTATCATTGTTAATGTCGTTCGATGCAATGCTTTGAAGTATGTAACAGTGTTCTATGCTGAACCGAAACCTGAAACTGAGAAAGTTATGTTTTATGTTTTATTTCCAATCAGTTCCATTTCTACTATTAACGCATGACAAATCAACAAACTTAATATATATAGTCAAAACTGAAAAGTATCTATACTTGTTTCCGGCGATATTGCGCATCAAGGTACTGTGCCACTACTCAAACAATACATTATGTTCAACGTCTAATTTCAATACGACGTGCCATACATTTTAACCCACATACACCACATTCCGGAAGTGGCTGGCAGTATGTAAAATGAATTGATACACGTTAATTGTTTAGTGGGAAAACAACAAATACTTTCTTCAGTTGCCAAATCGAACGAAAAGTGATCGATGACGCATGCGCTGTTTCTGTACACGTGAGTGTTCCGCCTTGGAATGCGAGGAAACAACCAGGTCTGGCAAAGCATGGTATAAACAACATCTCAATTCCATTTAAACGTGCCAGGTCTGACCCGTGTAGACGTATTTAAATATGGGTCAACATGAAATATATTGCGAGTGTAGATGTGCGTGTATGTCTGGTAGTCAAAGACATACATAACCACCTGGCGTTACGAAAGTGGAAGTTCCTTTAAATCTAGTCCTTGTCATAGACTTCCTGGCAACGCTTTAGAATGTCTTTATGAGTGTTTTCTTCTTTTGAAAAAAAATGTACAGACAAATCATATACAATTAAAAACATGCCACGAAACACCCTTGCCAAGTATTACGTTACTGCTTGACTGCGAAAGTTACTATTCTCGAAACGTTCTTACGAACGTCTGAACCTAAGAACAGTTCTTAACGATTCTTATAGTGTGGCTACGAACTGTTCTTAGGCTAAGAAGTTCGTAAGCACGTGTCAAGAATAGCCTCCCTCCCTGGTCAACGGTACTACCATCGTGTGTAGCTCACGGGATAAGTTATCCCAATTATACTAGTATACGACCCGTGGTGCTTTTCCCGGTCTTAGAACTCTATACGGGATATATTTTCTATACTGTGAGGAGTTCATACATCTTCCGAACAACCGTAGCGGTGTGCAGTGGACAGTCTATAGTTTCTCCGCGAAGGTCGTTAAAGGAACCAATCACCCTCGGCATAAACTGATCAAACATCTCCCGCAGATAAATAGCAAAGATTCCCCACGAGTACCATAAGGAATAATGGTATTGCATTTCGTTACACAGTATGTTACGCAAGATGCTAGCTCTATAACAATGGAATTGGACAACACTGGCATGACCAGTGACTGCAGATGGTCAACCACGTAGGTCCATGGCTATCATACTTAAGGTTCCAGGGCAGATGCCTCTACTAGACGGACCACTGGAATAGGAATGGCATGTATTATGCAGAGGTATACAACTTCGAAGACAACCAATATAGTTCAACTGGAGATAACTTGTTAATTGGGGTTTTTTTTCTTAGAAAATGTAAAAGAAAAATACTATAGTGTTTAAGTGTTCAAGATGCACTTGCATATACTCTGTAGATTTCTTCGATGGGTTTTTGTCTGTTGACTTAGCAAGTGTTGTGCATCATCACATGTACAGGATAGCAGACCTTTCATTTGTAGCCCTGGTCTTTCTGAACATCTGTACTATCTCATAACCAACCTTCCCTTTCTGCAGGTGAGCTGGAGGTAGCCTAGCTTACACGTGCATTGGACATCACACGACTCTCTGCTTCTTATGTTCCCCAATGTTAATCCATGAGAACTTGAATTGCTGTATATATTTCCTCAAACTCCGTGTGATGACATAACTGGCTTCATTGTAGAGTTATACATGGATCTTCAGCAGTTCTGCCATTCTTAGCGAGTCTTCCTTTCCATATGTTTGTTTACATAGACTAGGAAAACATGTTGCAGCTAGTACCAGTTGTCAAACTCACATACAAGAAATAGGGTCTCGTCTCTACTGAATCTCCGAAATCATCCCAAACATTACTTTATGAGGCTTGAGGTGGATACAATTTATGTTAGATGTCCAATTAACAGCTTTAGTACTTACAACGTTGTACATAAATATAGGAAGTTTGATCCCTTCGTGCCGATAACGTTGAAAGGCGATCCATAGGAGCACCGTTCGTGCTTCGTTCAAAGCATGTTCCATTTGTGAGTACCGTGGACATCTCCCTACAACCTTTAGGGAAGAATGTGCATTATTGATGCAACCCAGTATTACTCAGACATAACACACTTCCTAACTTAGAACACTTGTGGTAAGAGGAATCCTACACGTCTTGCTATCGCAAAAACCTGCAATCGAACCATTTCTGTGAGATTCCGTGAATATTTTTTATCCTGTAATTTACATTATGTCCACTTGTTTAGAGTCGGGCTTTGGTACTTTGGCGTTTTGATCCATAGTTCATCAACAACCAGACACATTTTTAAAAATCACTGACTTTATTACATATATAATCTTGAAGAAACGTCACGGTTTCTTAAAATGAAACATCAGATCTACATATCAAATATATACAAACGTAACTAATATATGTATACATAACTTCATGTAAAGCGGTGCAAGGAAGGATATTATTCATACAACCATATAACGGTATAGCCATACTTACTATAGTGCATTTTTGTATGCGCATAAAGTAAATTAGTACTTATTGTTGAATGAGCGGGATGATAATAATTAAATATAAGTTATTATAGTAATTTGTGTAGATGAATAATACATGCATTTAATATTAGTTTAACGACCGTGTATAACTAGGCTACAGAGCAATCTAATACAAATTAAATCCAGGTTCGTTTCCGCTACTCCCTCACACTTTGGTGATCTAAAGTAGCGGATACGAACGTGGATTTGAGTGTAATTAGATTAGTTACCATTCCGCATATGATCCACATTTATAAATGATATTCTTACCATCACATCAGTGTATAGCTTCCACGTATCTTCCATAAATATGACTGCACGTTTTTTCTTAATTATGGTCGATTTTTGTTAAAACGTCTTACTCGTAAACCATAAAAATGCGATAAATGCAAGAGCCTCTTGGAAATACAGATAGTAAACTTGGCACGGATACATGTTATAGAAGTATGAAGTTCCTTCGAAAGCAAACCAATTACTGCTAAAATCTGCAGTACAGATGTCAAATAATAACTAAACATGCTCACAACTTGTGATGACGATTTGATAGCAAAACTCGTGTATGTACACCACAGGTAACATTTTGTGGTTGTACTTACAACGTTACATTGGTATGATAACAATCAGTGCGGTGCACTCATTAAGATGCGATAGTTTACCCGTTATTCCCTGTATGGGAACGTGCTGCTCGCCTGTTCAGAGTAACAGATGGATTGTGCATAGTAAACTGTCTATAGGGTAAACGTTGGTATGCAGCCAATATCAGAGCTATTGACAATAACGTTATGCTTTGTATTCCGAGTCATACAATGCTGTATTATTTGCATTATGAGAATATAATTGGAATACAGGATTTCGTAGATGAACTATTAATACATATTTCGCAATGCAATCATATAGTGAATACTGGTATTATATAATTGACTAGATAACATAATGAGATGTACAAACGTGCTTTATTTTAGTATGCACCGTTCTTTAATGCCCTTCATGCTTACGAATGTCATGTGATAACGTTTTTAGAAAATGTAATGAATTGACACCTCTATGAGTATCCTATGCCACTTCGATGCATGCGTCCTTTGAAAATGATATATAATTTAAATTATGTCAAAAGTATTATGCTTAATATATAATGACCCAAGACCGATAGTGACACTAGGGAAAGATCATTATATTGGTAGCATCCACTAACATACTACATACTTGTTATATACGTATAATAATGATCGTTATCGTATGAGCATTGCACAAAATATTCATAGAAGTACATGCCTGCATATTAGACATATTCGGTATTTTTGTACTCTGAACTGAACAAACATAAATACATACCTAACTACTGAGTACTGTTTTTCATGAATGGCGGGTTACTGGCAACTATTCGGCAGCATACCTTTTACCGTTTTATACCATGCAAAATATATTTTCTGAGTAAACAAAAAGAAAACTACCATTCTAATACAATTCAGTGGCCATGGTCATTAGCGTCTGAGCACATGGCTATGAAGACTGACAGAGTGGCACACGTGTTCTACTACCACTGTACATGCTGTAAGTGTGCTTCACCGTAACAAAGCCTCGGATACCTTTCTACCTGCCAGAATGAAGAGGCACATTGTCGGCATGCCTGTTAATCACCTCGGAAAGAGTAAAACTCACTGGACTTTTTCTGTCTGGAAGATCGATCAAGTGATTTGTTTTTGTCAACGCATTCGTGCCTCTATATCACCCTCGCATTCATGGCATGTTCAGAAGAAGAGGGCAAAAAATGTTTGTCAGAACGTCGAGAAAACATGGCGTCTGCCGTTACGGTTCGCTTCAGGTCAACGGAGCGAACTTCTTCGACTCTTCAACTTAATGTTTTAAACGAGCCAATCGGAACCCGGGAATTGTACTTTCTTCACAACTCTATCCACTTATTCTGCAAGCGCTTAATGGTCTATGGACGATTTGACTTTGCTTCCATCGGGAATGCCAACTTAACCTCTTTAATTTCCGTTAACATGCTTGGCGTAAATTGACCCTTGATATTAATTAGATATGTGATGCAAACAGCACTGGGACTAATTAACAGAGCAGACTACGCTGCACGTCTAATGATGGATGACTTATCACACACAGCATTGCTCATATGGACCATTCAGCTTAATCATCTTCGAGAAATGTAAAAATTGAAAGCAGTATGGCCCTCTGTAAGCGGGAAGTCATGTATATCATGAGGAACCCCAGCGCAACACTTCCAAGAACGTATTCCAACACAACAAAGGGAGATAATTTGCTAATAGAAGAAGTACTAAAGCAATGAATGCTGAAGGTTACAGAATGAGTCACCATTGCCTTGCTTCCTCACACTCTCTGAAAATACTCAAATTGTATTAAAGGCATTAATTAATTTACACCCCAGAACGTTTGGAGGTTGCTTCAGAGCCTAATATTGGTTGTATGCCAAGTAAGACATGTGATGTTCTGCTTCACAAAGAGGTTTCTGGGATAGTCGTTGAAACGTGTCTTCTCCGGCGAAATGTTTACACAGGAACGATAGAGATATACGTCGATTTCATGAGTATGTTTTGTTACAAAGGTATATTTTATCTCCAGTTTTACGGCTGCTGATGCACACATACATCTTATGAGCAAAGGATACCGACACGTAGTTCCATAGAGAGGACCTACAACAATAAATACATAAAGGCAAGGGGTATTTATCGTGTTTCTGCAAAGTAGATTATATACATTAATATTATTCAGTAACCTACGAGTCAGCATTTATTCAACAGAAGTAAAGACTATCAGGGGTAAAGCAATTTAGAGTTGGAAATGTATAGTTTATAGAAAGTGGATATTTTGCCAGTGGGATTTGTCCGCAGTCAATATTTTATTTTATAATATCGTGGTAAACCACATAACTTTTCAAACAATTATATAAACGAGGCGTGCAAATGGTGTACACTAATAATGAATTGCGTTTTGTATGCTCAGAAACAGAACGGCAGTATAGAGATTGTTTTACTGTAATATGTGTGCGCTTAATTGTTGTCGAAAGTCGGTATCTAAACTACGGTGGAGTATGCAAAACCATGATACAGGCCTACTATCGGCTAGAAAATTAATGAGATGAATAAGCTATATAACGGTATTAAGAGCATTGTAAAATTAGTACTTCCTTATATTTGTTAAGTGCAATCTGAATACAATTGATAAAATAATAACGCGATAATTTTCGGAGAAACCGATTGTATTTGTTTTATTATTAAAATTACAATATCTAAGACAATAGGATTGTCCTAAATTCCCAAACTATTGACCCGGCGATAAAACATTTCATGGAAATATAATTGTATGAATCGTAACGGAGTAAGCATTCTGGAGAGAAGAGAAAGTATCTTGTCACGGTATTTGGGCATAAACTGAATATTCGCCTAATAGACGAGTACAAAGTTTAACGATATCGTGGCAGGCCGTCTCCGATCTAGCTTGCATCTCAATGTACGTGCATTAGGACATAAAGCGGTTCTTTTTTACGACATTCCAAGCACATGGTGTTCCGGAACTACCCTCGTATATCGTCTGCCACGTTCTTGAAGTTCATCTTCATCCGGGTTCTAGTCTGCAGTGCACGTGGCAATCATGCCATGCAGCTAACAGTTCTCGTCACTACGCATCATTTGACTGACAGGTAAAACAGGTGCATAATAGATATGAATGTGATATGTCAGCTGACAATTTCTGAAGGAATTCCCCCCCTTTCGCCAATCTTCAGCGTATGAATATAAAACTCCCATAATTACTTAGCAGATGAATCGTTATCGCAACCTACACGGATTCTGTAACGATGTGTTAAATGCCACCGTGTATATATAGAATATCTCAAAACCATATGATCATCGACACTTTCAGAGATCAAAGTTGATTTTATCTATATATATATAGCACATTCATTCACGTTTAACTTCATGCGTGTACATTGCGTTTCATGCTGTACTAGTATAAAATACTGTTATTCAAATGCAAAAAGAAATAGTATTGCGTTTAACGGCATGTCATAAGCATGTTCTGAAATATCAATATATAATATAAATACAGACTGAAAGGCGTACACCATTGCATGGGATTTTCGTTGGAAATAAGACTGTGGCTGTACTTAATGCGGTGTACGGTTAAAAGATTCCTAGTAGAATTGAACTATTACTGCTCGCTTAAGTAGAAATTGGACATCATTGCTGGAGGGTCTGTATTGATTACAGCGTCAGTGTAGTTGCAGCCAATTACATCTAGCTTCACTGTCATTGTATGCGTCAATGCAACCTTAATTAAAATCGTCGGAAACACCTCGTGAATTTTTAGATAAAGCATGATTGCATTACTGTCATAAAAAGAAAATGTAACTGACAGTTTTCATCACAAAACTGGACAAAACATATGCGTGGTTATTGAATAGTCTAGTCGCATTGACAGATATCGGACAAAGCAATGCGAACATAAAACATTATGTTTGGTAGTAGCGAAAATATAATAGGTCAACAGTCTATTATGTGATCGATCAAAATCGAAATAGTTCTTGAAATTGCTTTCTGGATAGCCAATATTGTACATGCCTAGAGTGAACTTTCTTGAAGATGAAATACTAGGGTATAATACAGTGAGCTCGGTAACCTCGCGACCATCAGACGCTCTGTTTTATGTTAAGTGCCTTTACAACACTGTCGATTGTGATAGAACATATGATCATTTGTCGTGCTTGAAATAATCCAAAAAATGCATACCGTATTGAAGAGAGATGGGGTCCTTGAAATGGGATAGTTAAAAGAATATGACTATAAAATGCGTGTGCCGTAGTGGAAGGACATGTTCTAGCAAGACATCATGGTAGTGTTCCATTGACAGTCTTGGACGCACATTCTGGACACGGGGCTGCTCCTTTCTAGCTGTTCTGTCTATACGTTCTGTCCGACGCATGTGCAGTTACACTGTGCGGTGTTGATCCTTAGTAACTGCGCATGCGTCAAACAGCAAGTACAGACATAACAGCTAGAAAGGAGCATCCCCCTGTCCAGAATGTGCGTCCAAAACTGTCAATGGAACACCACCCGTGTCTCGAGGGTGTTGAAATTGATGTCGGTTGCCTGTTTCTTTCCACGAATATTAGCGTAGATCGAGTACATTTAAATTGATTCAAATAGAACTTCACGTATAAAAGTGCAAACCTTTCCGGACAGAATCTGACAGAGAGCTCTGAAGAGTTGTTGATTTTTCTCCAGGTCCTCCCAGTCCACTTTCCAGCAAGAGGTCGGCTTGACCAGCAGTGGCTGAATAGTAATAGTAATAATTAATAATAATTAATAATAATTAATAATAGTAATAATAGTAATAGTAGTAATAATAATAGTAGTAGTAGTAATAGTAATAATAATAATAATAGTAATAATAGTAATAATAATAATAATAATACAGTCAGACCCCGGTATACCGGACACTTCCGTTTTTGTTAAAATCTGACCGGTAAGCGAAATAACCGGATCATCAGATCAATTATTCATCGATTTAAAGTACTAGTATATATACTAGTAGTAGGAAATCCGTATTGGTTAAAAGTTGACCGGTACGCGGAGAAACCGTGTTAACGGAGACTGGTATAACGGGGTCTGACTGTAGTAGTAATAATAGTAATAATAATAATAGTAGTAATAATAGTAATAATAATAATAGTAATAATAATAGTAGTAGTAGTAGTAGTAATAATAGTAATAATAATAATAATAATAATAATAGTAATAGTAATAGTAATCATAATAATAATAGTAACACTACTGTGTTTCAACGTATCCGCGCGGATATCTTACATACATACATACATGCATGCAACGATAATAATAATATGGATAGCAACACTAATAATAATAGTAATAACTACTATAATAGGATTCTTTTAAATAGAGCCCATGGTGTTTGAGCCGAGTTTGCTTAAAGTTTTCGTGGTAAACTAACCCAAACCCCAGTAGATATTGTGACTTGCTCATATTTCTGGCAATATAACTACTAGTTGTGTAAATCGACATTCCAAAATAAACAGTTGATCTTGAATTAGAAAGGCGCCTCGATGTCCGCAAGTGAATGTTGAAATAGTAAATATTTCAATTACTGAAATATAGGATTTAGGATTTGAATTGGATTCATTAGAATTTTTATATCAAAGATAAATATTGTTATACACTTGCAATTGGCACCATTGCAAACTCCAGCAATCAATCACTAGTTAAAAGTGGTGTGCACAGATAGCAATGTGATAAAAATAAAAATAAAAATAAACTTTTACGAAAGATAAATAATCTTACGAAATTCCGCGCCCGAGATTACGAAACTTTTATGTGTACGTGTTTGTGCTCAACTCATGTGCTATGCTAAAAAACATGACGTTTTATGAAAAATAATCTGAGTTTAGTATTAAATCGTATTCAGAAAAGTTTCGTAATTTAGTATTATATATTTCTTTTATCAGTAAAGCAAATCATTTAGGGATGGTTTTAAGAATTATTACCCAAAACAAATTTATACCGACGCCCGTTTAGAACTGAATATGTGAATGTACCGTATATAAACTTGAAACATACTTTACGTATTGTAGCTTTTGTGAATAGTAATAATCATAATCATAATAATAATCATAATCATAATAATAATAATAATAATAATAAGAGTTCTATAGAGGAAGGGGCATGCTCTGAGCCCTTGATAAACGGGAAAGAGAGCATAGCAAACGTCTAGCGGTAAACGAGTGTGTTTTACATGCACATGGTAACAACAGTAAATACAATTCCATGGTACGTTTACCTATCTACGCGTATCCATCATTTGAAACACAACTCTTGCTCGTTAGCGAAGAATTGATCCAGTAATCTGGACCAATCTATCATAATGTCACAGTGACTCTATATATAAACATAATCTGGAAGTGCATACTTTTTATATTCTTAAATTTCTGAAAAAAAGTCTCTTTTTATATGGTGTGAACAAAGTTAACAGAATAAAAATCGGACGTGAGGTATTTCTCTGTGTTATACGAGTCGGTGTTAGTCCCTAGGGGTCATCGATCAGGGGGCATCGATCAGGGGGCATCGATCAGGGGGCATATTCTCGAAACGGTTTTGCTATCATTTACACCAATCTTAAAGGTTCGTATAATAAGGATATGAACATGTTACGCACGTTCTTAGGCTGATAAGATCAGGGGGCTGCTCCTTTCTAGCTGTTATGTCTGTACTTTCTGTCCGACGCATGCTGTCTGTACTTTCTGTCCGACGCATGCGCAGTTACACTGTGCGGTGTTGATCCTTGGTAACAGCGCATGCGTCAGACAGAAAGTACAGACATAATAGCTAGAAAGGAGCAGACCCCAGTTACACATGATTCAAGAAAGAACCATAAGCCATCCATGGATATATTGAGCAATAATTTAGCTAAATATATAAGTATATAATATATATAATATAATATTAGTAAATATATAGTATTAGTAACAAGCAGAAATATGAATACTTCGTGTCTGATAGAATAAAGGGCTCGTGTGTTTGCAAAATAAATGTTTGTTGCAAAGTCATCGGTTCACACCATTGTAGTGTACGGCTAGCATTTATGGACGACCCTTTTTCTTTTATAGAACATTATTATAGCAATTAAACATATTGATGTCAATTGGAACTATGAAGACTGCGTGGCTAATAGAATAAAGGACTTGTGTATGCAGAATAAATCCTTACATGTTCACGTAATATATATATATATATATATTCTACATGTTTTGTATTACAATTCTTGTATATTGTTTACACATATATTGTATGTCCTGCGGGCCTGTGGCATTTGACTTTAAATAAATCCTGTATACAATGCATACATACATATGCTGCATTTGATCCTTACGTTCGAGAAGCTGTTGTTTTCTTTGTCTTCTAGCATGCTTTAAAATACATTAAACTGTCAGGCGAGAGACGTAAAAGAATCACTTCCAATGTCAACGGTCTGCGTACAATTCTATAAGATAATATCAAAGTGCAAGAGATAAACAGTTCTGTACTCCGTGCGATCGTGTTTTTGTCATAAGTAGAACCCGGATGATGGATGCAGAATCAGAATGGAATTCCCCATGCAGTATATTGATTTACAGGTTTTGTCGGTACAGTGCCGATGTGTTTTTTTTGTTGATTTTTTTGTTAATGCCATGTGATTATAACCCAATGTTACAAAAAAAAAAAAAAAAAACTGGTCTAATGTTATACAGTGCATGTAGCTATATGAGTATGCCCTTATGGCACTATATGCAATTTCACGATTTTAATGAAGGTATTAATGCAAATGTAATCATAATATATATCATATTATGATTACATTGGCATTAATACCTTCAGCTTTTCGATGAACACATAAACTATATTTTTAATTGTCAATGACAAATTAGATATCTTGAAAAATAATAATGACTTGTATCATTCTTGGAGTTCTGGGGAACCGTATTTCAAACAACATATCTTACAGATTTACCTGAACATTCACTCAGCTCTAGGATGTTGCGAGTTTACTCCTGCCCTAAACTGACAAGTCGTGATAGAAGTGAAAGAATCTTGAATAAGTTGAAAGCGGCTCTAAACCCAAGTTTATTATAAAACAATATTTAAAATAAACAATAAAAAAATATAAAAAATACCAAATAATATACTTTTATCTGCTATCCTTGTTTATTAATTAAGTTCGATGTCCTTTGTCAAGAATTCGTCAGACACTCATCATTCCAAAGAGAATGGACTCGCAGAGGGCAGAAATAGGAACTATACAGCCCCATTTACTTGTGTCACTTACTTGTGTCACTTACTTGTGTCAGGAATTGGTCACGGAAACTCACCATTCCAAAGAGAAGGGGATTCACAGAGGGCAGATGCAAAGATGGGACCTAGAGGTTTTTTATCTTCAAACGCTGCCCTTGGTTTTTAATTAAGTTTGATGTCCTGTGTCAAGAACTGGTCAAAGACACTCATCATTCCAAAGAGCATGGACTCGCAGATGGCTGAGCTAGAAACTAGAGCCTCACTTACTTGTGTCAGGAATTGGTCACGAAAACTCACCATTCCAAAGAGAAGAGACTCGCAGAAATCAGCTGCAGAGATAGGAACTAGAGGTTTGTGATTTTCAAATGCTGCCGTTGTTTATTTATTACGTTTGATGTCAAGAACCGGTCAAAGACACTCATCATTCCAAAGCGCAGGGCCAAGCAGAGGACAGAGCTATAGGAACTAGAGCCCCACTCACCTGTGTCAGGAATTGTTCAAGGAAACTCACCATTCCAATGAGAAGGGATTCACAGAGGGCAGCTGCAAAGATGGGAACGAGAGGTTTTTGATCTTCAAACGCTGCCCTTGTTTTTTATTTAAGTTTGATGTCCTGTGTCAAGAACTGGTGAAAGACACTCATCATTCCAAAGAGAAGAGACTCGCAGAGGACAGAGCTATATAGGAACTAGAGCCCCAATCACTTGTGTCGAGAATTGGCCAAGGAAACTCACCATTCCAAAGTCAAAGAGCATGGACTGGCATATGGCTGAGCTAGAAACTAGAGCCTCACTTACTTGTGTCAAGAACTGGTCAAGGAAACTCATCATTCCAAAGAGAAGAGACTCGCAGAGGGCAGAGCTAGGAACTAGAGCCACACTCACTTGTGTCAGGAATTGGTTAAGGAAACTCACCATTCCAAAGAGCATGGACTTGCAGATGGCTGAGCTAGAAAATAGAGCCTCACTTACTTGTGTCAGGAATTGGTCAAGGAAACTCACCATTCCAAAGAGAAGGGACTCGCAGAGGGCAGAGCTAGGAATCAGGGCCTTCACGTGGATCCTGTGTATTGGTATGCTGATTCCTGCTGCTTTGCTGGTACTGGCAAATACCATTTTACACGTGGCGCTTTCTGGGTGCAGTGTCTGATGATAGAACGTACAATAACGGAATAGTCTACAAGTTTTAGCATCGTCAGTAACACACGAAATACCATGCCGCTCTCAGATACCATAGTGGTATAAATTATAGTATTCCATGTGTTTAACCCTTTCCATGCTTAAGGCAACCGAACATGCTCTAAAGAGCAGTGTTTGTGCCTAATCCAGCAGGGAGAGGGTTAACGTATATTTTCCTCTCATTATGTCCAACTAGTTTTCAATATTTTTAATATCATGTATTTTCTATCTCTCGATTTTTAATATGTGGAGATAAATAAAAATGGAAATAAAATGTATTTAAAACCAGTGGGAGATGCGGAAAAAAATGTAGATTAGAATATGACAGAACATGTTCACTGAGTGCATTACAATAGAAGTTTGATATTAAATTAATAAAATAATTTTCTTTATAATGATTACAGAAAGCGTTGCGCAATGGGTCAGAAAGTATGGATATTCAAGTATACTGTACTGCACTAATTACTATACCCTTTAACAGAACACACGGAACCTACGTATGATGTATAGTGCGGCAGTTGTGCAGGGTTAAGAATGACCTCTTGTAGATCACACTTCAGAACCGTCCTTTCTCCACCTGTAGGGAAGAAACGCCAATTTAAACCTGGAGAATTGTTGATTTCTACTCAACCTTCTCACTGAAAAGAAATCGGATTCACCGATTATCGGAATTCATTTGATAAACCGAGGTTACGGCTTGATCTTAATAAAGGAATTCCGGAATACTCGGAAAGACGATTAATTCCTGTCTGAACTGTAATCTTCAAAAAAGGTGAGTAATCCTTTTGCAAGAAGTTTCTAAAATGGCAAATTTAGTGAATTGCTCATTTTGAATTTAATCAAAAGACAATTTAAGAAAGGATTTCTCACAGATTAGTAGCATTGATTAATGTAGCTCTCAATTGAAAGAAAGCAGATACAGTAATGGGTGGCATGTGCGTTTCGTTCTCAGGTCCCGGGCCCGAGATTACGAAACCTTTCCGAGTACGACTCCATACTCAACTCAGAATGTTGTTCATAAAACGTCAGGCTATGACGTCACATGACGATTTATGAAAAAAAATCTGAGTTGAGTATGGAGTCGTACTCAGAAAAGGTTTCGTAATCTCGGGGCCGGTGAGGTACCAGTTACGGAAGGTTTGTGTTCCGGCTGATGAGACCCGTCTGTCCCACAATGTTTTCCTACGTACTAATAATATACAATATAAAAAATAAAATAAATGAAAACAATTAAATAAACTATTTTAAAAATAATATACAATATTACTGTGAGCGTTATTCGGTATCATTGTCGTTTCCATTTCACGGATTAGCCCTCTCCATGCTGGAGGCAACAGTAGGTGCCCTAAAGAGCAGTGATTGTGTCTAATCCAGCAGGGAGAGGGTCAAAGAAGCAATGCAAATTGAAAACAAATGGAGACAATAAAAACGCACCGTAGGCAGTTAGGCCGATTGGTATGTCGTAGAGAAAAAGTAAAACCAAGGTGGTGGCATTTCGACCAGAAATGAAGTTCTGGTAATGGTAAACATAGGCTATCTCACAAGGGTGTATCACATCTGGGGTGCGTTCAAAGACGCAAGGGCTGAGTAAGCCGCTTAGCTAAACTGGTTCCCTGTCCCATGTGCGGTTCATACGACTTTTGAGACAGTGGCTAGTTTGGTAAGCCGCTTGCAGGCCATTGTGTCTTTGAACACATCAGCTATCTCTGTCTTACATGACCATACATGGGAGAAAAAACATGCGTGTTAACTGAAAACGTGTTCAAGTTGGAACAAAAGAAAAATATTCTCTGTCTAAATTTAACGTTTGCAAATTAAATTGCAAAACGATTTCCCGCAGGTATAACGTTTATTATAAGAGCTCCCATTGCATTGGGAGACAATACGACCAAATTTAGTTTCCAATTAAATTGCTATGATTAGCTTATGTGCATGGTAGCCTAAAATATACTCAGTATCCACATCACTGTATTTAGTTATCTACAGCATAGTATGTTATTGCATGTACGTTAGGGAGAGGTTGGGATTGTAATCTTAACATTAGCGCTTGAACAACGACTGTTTGGGTTGTATACTCCCCAGGGAGTTTAGAAAGTGGAATGGGTGTACATTGATCAATTGACCGGGATAGTAGTGCTTCGATAGATTTTTATAAATGTACTATTTATTTATTTTTATTATTTAGTGGTATGAGTGAAATAATCTTCAAAATTACCCTAAAAAACAATTCCAAATATAAAAACAAGAAATTTAAAAAACAAAGGCATATCATTTACTGATTTACTGTTTGTGTTTACCATATCTACGACGCATAATTTAGTATATAGTATTTACGACATATGCTGTACCCTATATAGGACACATTATTTACTTTATCCACTTAATATATGACAGATTAGTTACGCAGTGTGTTGGCATTTTCTGGTGGAGAGTGGTTGTTTTCGCACAATAATTCTAGTCCAAATTAACAACCGACATCAGACGGCAGTGAAATGTTACTACTGTTTCTATATAGGAAATAAAGTTATAACCCTAATTGACGTGATCAATGAACAATCAGCCTAAACCACCATAGGATAAAACATCGGCTTATTGTGCCAGTTGGTCAACATTTGCACAAGTCAGTGCAAACAACGACTAGCCCAGAATAGTAATACCTAGAATTAATCACTCTGTTTGTTCATCGTTGACATCAACCCACATGTCAATATATTAATAATAGAAATGAGACATTAATGCCTTATATTGCGATTTATATCGTCTACATCTTTGTAGAATTATTATTGATGGCATAAGGAACGCGGTAGCATTATAATTGATGGCATATGGAATGGACTTCTACGCAATTATATTCCGTTTATAAAATAATAGATCATCGTTTTAAATGTTTCGTTCGTTCAGATTTGTTACCAGTAATTCAATATCGGCTTGGGAATATAAATTAGGATAATACGATTATGTAATGAGTTCTATGGCGCCAGCATTCCTATGGATTGCTTCTAAGCGACAACAGACATATTTCCTCATATTAATAATATTATTTTCATTTTCATTAGATTGATGCTTGAAGTTCATTTATCGAAATTAGTGAGAGGTATAAAGTATGAGAGGTGGTCAGCGTTACGTATAATAATACCACCAATTTCTACAACATATAAATGTAACTGAGTAATATACATCATGTAGATCATAAAAGTATAACAGTGTATAATAGTGCGTTACGTAAGTGTGTGGGTTTTTTAACAACTACTATTATGGTGCCGTAAATGGTAGCAAAAAAAACTTTTTATTTTGTATTTTATTTTTTTATTATTTTATTTTTTTTAATATTTTTTTTATTGGTGTAGGAAAATGCCAAGTCGATTGAAATGTAATGCAATTTGAATTGCTTGTTCAGCAATGTGCACTTTGTTGATATAAGTACGCTAACATATACTGAAATGAAATAAGTAAAACAAAATAATAAAAAGTAAAAATCAGTTCGCATGGTTTAATTAAATACGTGTAATTCAAACAATATTCTGGGGAGGAAACTGGTTAATTCCTTACAAATACTAGTTATAGTAACGACCCTAGTTATATTGGCCAGCTTAGTCTAGCTAGACTTGGAAATCTTAGAGTTTAGTACCAAGATAAAGTTGGTACTTAAATACAGCTATTGGTGATTCTCCAGCTGATCGGTTTCATTTAAAAATATATATATTTTACGAACGTTTCCTTTATAACAGCTAAGAACTAACCATAACTCCCATAAAATATCAACAATAATCTACACAATCAGCTGACAATCGACCAACCTGGGGGAACTTGCTAGTTTTGTTAGGCCAGTCCAGTGAGTTAGCCGAATGTCATTAAATAATTTAAGGAATTACTCTTTAGTCATTAGTTTTCATTGTGCCATAAACCTAATTAGTAACGAGACCAAAGTCCATGACTTCTATGACTTCTATGACTTCTATGACTATGACTTCTATCACTATGACTTCTATGACTATGACTCCTATGACTTCCATGACTTCTATGACTTTCATCATCTAAGGACAAGACAATGATGTAAGTATTCTACATTGGAATAGAGCGGAAGTAGTTTTACTACGGTGATGTCTATTTTGAATGTGTTGGCTCTGTGGTAATATTCTGTCATTAACGAACATGGGCCAGTTGTTCGAAGCCCGGTTATCTTGATGTGTCGTTAAGCTTGTATTATACCATATATTGAGGCAGACAGACAGACAGACAGACAGACAGACAGACAGACAGACAGGCAGGCAGGCAGGCAGGGGCAGGCAGGGGCAGGCAGGCAGGCAGGGGCAGGCAGACAGACAGACAGACAGACAGACCGACCAACAGACCGACAGACCGACAGACCGACAGACAGACAGACCGACAGACAGACAGACAGACAGACAGACAGACAGGCAGGCAGGCAGGCAGGCAGGCAGACAGACAGACAGACAGACAGACAGGCAGACAGACAGACAGACAGACAGACAGATAGTCCAGCGACAAGCATCGCATTATATTTTTCATGCTTATGGATTTTATCAAAGTTATGTATTTGGATTTCGAAACCAATGCACACATGTTCAGATCGTACAATACATGACCTATTACATTAACGGAAGCTAGCATTATTGTTAAACCAAAGATTTCACCGTACATCAATACTTCTCATGTTTTACATCTTATTTTTTCTCTCTAATAGATTCTG
Organism: Lepetodrilus elevatus; assembly: GCA_034780755.1. Lineage (NCBI taxonomy): Eukaryota > Metazoa > Mollusca > Gastropoda > Lepetellida > Lepetodrilidae > Lepetodrilus > Lepetodrilus elevatus. Next base: position 4,510 of record JAVCKZ010055303.1, on the reverse strand, counting down.
AGAGATAAGATAGCCAAACAAATCGAAAATGGAATGGGAGAAGTGTAGCGAGTTCACTTGTTTCTATAACACCGGTTAAGCCCCTAGGTCTAGAATTTCCATCGTTGATTATATTGACAAAATCCCTTAACTAATTACTTATAGGAATTTGTTTTGAGTATTATCTGAACAGAAATTGACAATCTTGTCCTCCGTATTGAAAACAACATTACGTCGTTATCTTTATCCGCCATCATCGTAGACGAGTACAACCCTAATGACCAATTTGCTGAGCAAACTAGAAGATAATTATAACATAAGATTCGCTCTCCCCGCGAGCTCAAGCAAAAACAGATTAATAAAGCTCCACGTGCCGATAATGGTATTTATTGCTATATAGTACCGTGACTAAAAGGCTTAGAATTAGATAGAGCTACAAGGTAATAGACTAATATATACGTTTGGAACCTTTTGTCTAGTATTGCGGTGTTCTGGTTAGTTCCGAAGAATTGTTATGGCCTATACAGAAGGGAAATGGTTGTCAACTAGAGCAAAACATTAAGACCGACTATAACTCCTTGTTTGATCTTCGCATCAAAAGGAAACAAGCCGAGCAGTCGGAGGAAGTGGTTACACAAAGACCAGAGCTGCAACAATAAAACCCGTTTCCAGCAAGAATCTCCATATTAGTGTCATGCCGTAGCTTACACGAGTTCATTATGGTTTTAGCAATGAAAGAACGACACCATATTGGCTAGTGCTGGCGTCGAGCTTTTCCATCTCCGTGTCAAAGTTGTTAAGTGTTGACTGAGAAAAAACAACAAAATGAAAAGTTTACAAAAAAAATATGAGATCTTCCTTTGCAACAATTTAGTCAAATTATTAGATGAACTTGAGGAGATGATGGAAGTTCTACTTTCTTGCTTTTAATGTCATCGAGGCATGCACTCAGTAGTCCGAATTAAACTCCAGTAATTGAGAAGGGCGGCTGAGGAGTACGCCTCGCAGCAATTACCTTTGTAACCGGAAGTTCCGACACGCCGTCGACATCCGGCTAATATAAAGACGCTTCTAACATAATAAGACCATGATGAATAAATGCATACTCCCTTTACAAACACGTCACTTCTAATGGTTTTGTAAGTAACGTATTTATGTTAAATGTCTTGCAAAAATCGATTTGTCTTTTCAATACGATGTTAATGGACTGTTAGCGACTCTTTTATCGACTAGTTTCGGCTGTCACTTGAGAAAAGGCATGGCCATTGGCTAGGGACCTGGTTTGTTTGCCTGGTCAATTCTCCGAAACGGTTGCTTAGTCTCCGTTTCCTGAAAGCCGCGACGTAACTTCGGCTATGTACTGTCGTGTTTGCGCCGCCAGATTCGAAATCAAAAGTCCATGTCAATATTGACTGGATAACACCGCTATTGTTATTGATGAATGATCTTCCACGAACAGACAACGATACATGAAGTTGACAAGGATAGGTGTTCGGAGAGAGGACTGCACGCCGGCAAAGTACATCTCGACAAAGCGAGTGACGCCGTACCTAAGTTAGGACATGCATTTCAGATATCTATAGTTAAAGAAATAAAAAAAGAAACCCACATAAGATGATGAACAATGTGGACTTATGGAACAAGGGAAATAGTGATATTGATTGAGGCTTTCACCGAGTTCAGGACAATCTGTTGCCCTGGGCATATACCTATATAGAACTGCACGGCATAGGAAAGTTTTCACAGTCTAAACGTCATCACAGACGCAATCCGAAGGTACTTCGGTGTGAACGTCCTTCGTACGTGTAATCTCAAATATGTATAATACGTACTTTGAATAGTTATCTGATATTTGATGTTGTTCAGTAGCTATTTAACGAAAGAATAGGTCATTGGAATTGACGTTAGAGACGAACTTTAAGCAAGAACAGGGTTCAGATGTAAGAACACAAGGTTCTGACGTAAGAAAATAAGGTTCTGATGTAGGAAAACATGGTTCTGACGTAAGAAAATAAGGTTCTGATGTAGGAAAACAGAGTTCTTATGTAAGGAATTAAGGTTCAGATGTAGGAAAACAGGGTTCTGATGTAAGGAATTAAGGTTCTGATGTAGGAAAACAGTGTTCTGATGTAGGAAAACAGGGTTCTGATGTAAGAAAATAAGGTTCAGATGTAGGAAAACAGGGTTCTGATGTAAGAAATTAAGGTTCTGATGTAGGAAAACAGGGTTCTGATGTAAGAACATAAGATTCTGATGTATGAAAACAGGGTTCTGATGTAAGAAAATAAGGTTCTGGGCTACGTTTCACGAAAGGGGTGTATGTTTACGCCGGACGTAAATGACGTAATACAATCAACGTAAATGACGTAATACAAGCAAATCCACGTCATATACGTCCGGCGTAAATATACACCTCTTTCATGAAACGCACCCCAGATGTAAGAAAACAGGGTGCTGATGTAAGAAAAGGCGTAAATTAATATAAAAGTAACTTTAACATGTACAGCATTTCTAAGGGTGGGGTAAAGGGTTACGTTAGAATTAGGCTGTGATGTACATGGACGCCTAGACCATTGGCATTAAGGTAGTTGACGTACCACATATTCGGCTTTGCGTTCAATACAAAACGCTGGTTCCGCCTCTGTGTGAAACCGTCTAAAGTATCCGTATTTCCAACAGAAACCAGTGTGAAGACAGAGGTGTAGCTGAAGACATTTGAATGTGGATTCGAATAAATGTGGATTTGTCCGTGTACCCTGTGTATAGGCAGCCACAACCCTGAACAAAGCGGCGTAACTCTCGGGTAAGCCGTAACTCCAAGCTCAGCAGTAGTCTATGGTTAAAGTTGGAGTTACGGCATCCTAGAACCCCAGGCTATAATAGCATAATACAATCTCCGTCAAGAGTCGTGGTTCATAACAAACCTTTTTTTGTTATATGATTTCTATATTTTTCACAATTATTATTATTATTATTATTATTATTATTATATTATTATTATTATTATTATTATTTTATTTTTTATTTTTTATTTTTGAGTTCATACAAGCCTGTGGTTGTGGTTCGAGGATGGAGTTACTATTGTCTTATAGGAGTTATGTTGTTTTGTACTGGAGAAGCATGGAATTTGACGATTACTATGTTCGGCTGCACTTCAGTAATTAGTATATGGCATGCCTGGTACACACACTACTGCATACACCTTTGTTAATATATATAGCAGATATTCTATAGAAGTTGATTAGTTACTAGGTATCAATGGGTTAATGAGAACTAACAGAACTAGATGCACCCCCCTCTGGGATATGCAGATCCGCTGTTGAAGTAGCATGACATTTCACAATGGTTTGAATGGATATACGAGCTTGGATAATTAACATTATCGTAATATAAAAGTCATAATAGTGCATCTACGTCATGACCCGGTTTACGCACTAAATGACCGCTATTCATTCATTCATTTTATTTCCTCTAAAAGCACCTACGGTAGTACGCGAGGTACAGTATGTATGAACAATAAATATTGTATAATTGAGCACTTTCTCCCAACAGAGTCATGCATCACTGTATGAAGGTGAGTGATCTCAATAGGCAAGCACATTAACTTTTATTTTTGTCAAACAGGCGTTGAAGGTATGTTTAGAACTACAATGGTATCCATGTATATATAGAATACATACGAGGAGTTATCTGATGATATGGCCTGGATTTATCGAATAGTAACCCCCCAAACTCAGCTGAGTTTATAACTGAGTTAGTTTTCATGATATACTAGAACAGTGTTGTTTTTTCTTCTTTTTTTTTCTTCTCAAGAAATAAAAAATAATCAAATTCAGATTTACACTGTACGTAATTTAACTTCATCACTTCTGCGGGCATATCTGTCAAACATACATAAATCATGGAACAATTCAGCAGGGCGAAAGTTAAATAGTGACCAAAGTTTGTTTCATGCAATCGTGCCATGGCCATGACGGCATGTATTGTTCACACCACCCACAGTGGTATAGGAGTGCTGTTCTCTTTGAACTCTGAACTGTTTGTGACAGAGGTCCCATCTCCGTTAAAACGCCACCTGTTCTCCGTTAATTATCCCAGTACCGCCAACACAGCGTCCACGCGCATCCTCTGTGGCCCCAATCAATAAATAATTACTTGGGTTAATTAATGCCATGCCTACTGAATGGAAATGATGCAATGTCACGATGTTGATTAAATATCGATGAATGCTAGTATGATCGCCGGTCAGATTAAAACTCTGCTTATTCAGCAATAGTTCAACCTGAAGTCTGCAATAGTATAACCGGAAGTCTGGAATAGTTAAACTGGAAGTCTGCAATATTCAAACCGGAGGTATGCAATAGTTTAACCGGAAGTCTGGAATAGTTAAATTGGAAGTCTGCAATAGTCAAACCGGAAGTCTACAATAGTCAACCTGGAGGTATGCAATAGTCTAACCGGAAGTCTGGAATAGTTAAATTGGAAGTCTGCAATAGTCAAACCGGAAGTCTACAATAGTCAACCTGGAGGT
>JAVCKZ010055292.1:0-16690 GCA_034780755.1 Lepetodrilus elevatus | reverse complement strand
TAACAAACATAATGTTACCCCATATGACAGTGTCTAGTATATCCCCTGTATAAATATCCTAACAAACATAATGTTACTCCATATGACAGTGTCTAGTATATCCCCTGAATAGATATGCTAACAAACATAATGTTACCCCATATGATATACATGAGAGTGTCAACCCTAGTATAGCCCCTAGATATCCTAACACTTAATGTTACCCAATATATGACACTGTCTACTCTAGTATATCCCATGTACAGATGTCCTGACAGACAGAATGTTACGGTGTCGAGTAAATTCCATATATTGATACCATGAAAATGTCACACTGTGTGGAATAACATTCTATTTGTTAGAATATCTATACAGGCGATATACTAGAGCTGACATTGTCATATATTGGGCAACATTAAGTGTCAAAATATATATACAGGGGATATACAAGAGATAACGCTGTCATATATTGGGCAACATTAGTCATTAAGTGTCAAAATATCTATACAGGCGATATACTAGAGCTGACACTGTCATATATTGGGCAACATTAAGTGTCAAAATATCTATACAGGGGATATTCTAGAACTAACACTGTCATATATTGGGCAACATTAAATGTCAAAATATCTATACAGGCAATATACTAGAACTAACACTGTCATATATTGGGCAACATTAAGTGTCAGGATATCTATACAGGCGATATACTAGAGCTGACACTGTCATATACTAGTAGTGGGCAACATTAAGTGTCGGGATATCTATACAGGGAATATACTAGATTTGACATTGTCATATACAGGGTAACATTAGGTTTGTTAGGATATCTATAAATGGTAACATTCAGTTAGCGACATACTTGAGTATACACCATAAATGACAAGCATCGAGTAAATTCCATAAATTGGTACCATGACAGTGCAACAGACGGAATGTTACCCCACAAGTTACAGCACCTCGAGACATGCTACAGCACCTCGAGACATGCTACAGCATCTCATGAGACATGCTGTACAGGCATTTACAGATCCCAGTTGTTCTCGTACACAAAGAGCACTGGGTTCTCTAGTCTGATTTTATCTGAAAAATCTTACAAAGCTTTTTTCTCAAAGCAAGATCTCAAAATAGAAATTCAAACAAGGATATAGCCTACCTATGCAAAGGTACTTACTGCAATTGGATATATGGATATTAAACTGAACCAAACCATGCATACAGTCACATATAACGTACGTGCCATCGGTCTGTGTGTATGGGCAAGCAGTAATTAAGCCTGGTCCGTATATAATATGATCAATAACTAAATCAGTGCGCACAGTACGTACAGTGTTGTTACGAGTCTCGCAAGAACATTACCAGTAGACTCGATCATTTCACAATTACACAATTAGCACCTTGGTATAAATGCTTAATAACGTACAATCTGTGTAAGTGGGGTTTCCGTTCTAAATAGCCAACAAATAACAAACTGACAGACTGCCTTGACCTCATAGATAGCCAGACAGATAGATTATAGAGATAGATATTATGACTAAAGAGATCATAAATAGGTTTGTATAGATTAAAGAGATTATATATGAAGAATTTGTCATTGTCAGCATATATGAAGTCAGCAGAAAGTATTCTATATGTCTGAATATTATACCAATTCCATGGTGGATAGCTGCATCAATATTAAATGAAGAATAAACAATAGGGAATTTCGCAATATTGTCTTCGCTTACTCAGTTACTGTATCAGTGGATAGCTACCAATTATACATTTGGATCTTAGATCAGATTATTTGGAACTGTAAAGACCAAACAATAGGGAATTGCACAATACTGCCATCTCTTATTGTATGGCTACTACTTGGGAATTGCACAATACTGTTATCTCTTGTGGATCTGTAAATTTGTAAACCTCGTTGAATTACTGTACATATAACCAGGGGACATGGGATTCATTCCACAATACTCCCATTATAACAGCTTGAAGTTCCAAGCAAGTCCTACACACTAAAGCTGTATCTGGACCTTAGAACGTTCTGTTGGTTGTTTTTATACACTTCAATATGGATCTGAATAACCTCCTCCATGCTGGAGTGAACCAGAGATCAATGCCCTAAAGAGCAGTGCCTGTGTCTCCTGTAACAGTAAGAGGGTTAATGCAGGCTATTACTAATAACTTTGGAGGATGAAGTAGACTACAGCACAATTGGGGTAGCTCTTGGCCAGAACTAGTCAAGTGTCCACTGTCATCTTCTGCAGACGAAACCCAGTCTCTGCATAACGGTACAGTGTCCAAAAGGTAGAGCACTATCACAAGCAGCTGTTCTGGTTTTAGTGTTAGTCTAGATGGTTCCTAGTCTAATTTGTCTGCTAGTGTCAGGTGTATGTCACGTATGTACTTAATATAGATGTGGTACTTAACAGTAGACATACGTCTGGTGATGACGTTTAAGCAGAAGGAGGAGGAGGTATGATGGTGACAATGATGATGATGATAAGGATGATGATTACTGTTTTTTTGTGATTACCGTATACATGTAATACTGTAGTAATAATAATAATAATAATTGTCACCATCATCATCATCATCATCATCCAGTCTCCATCACCATCATCATCATTATCACCACTGCCATCATCACTGTCATCATCATTGTCATAATCATCACCACCACCATCATCACTGTCATCATCATCATCATCATCATCGTAATAAGTATTGTGATTATGATAGATGATGATGAAAATAATTATTACTATTGACATTGTTATTATATTATTTTGATTGTTATGATCATAATAATCATCATCATCGTGATCATTGTCATAAATGTCATCATCATCAGTATGATGTCATAATTGTGATAAGTATTATGATGGCAATTATTATAATGGTATGCTTATTCAAACCTCACGACCAAAAGTATTGCTGTATATGTGTATTTATTTTCTACTGACACCACACAAAAATGTAATGATTATGTATTAAATTGAAAAACATGCTTATCCCGATTTGAAATTACATGAGTGAAAAAGTTGTCTTACCTAATTTCTGTAGCTTCTCTGGCACATGATGTGTTTGTGTGCACATCCGTCGCTTTATGGGCATATGTGGCATCCTGCAGCTCTGGATGGGGAGATGGCTACTGCCATGTAGTGCCGTCGTGAGATGCACGCACACAGCAAAACGATGCACCAGGAGCGACTCGCTGCACAGGTAAAACCCTCACAAACACTGCAGCGCTGATCTGCACAAATACACACACACGCACGCACACGCAGAGAAACCCTCTGTATATAATTACGCTGAGGAGCCCATTGATCTCACGGTGCAACAACGGGTGCTTATCTGGTACGCACAGCTGATTGAATGAACACACGGGCACACACACTATAAACTTGTAGCAAGTTGTGTATAGAGATCCAGCTCTCCTCAAATGATCGAGTGATCGGGTGATTGAGGCAACAGTCTGTAGACCTAACACACACACACAGGTTTGTGGACAGCTCCAGTGTGTGGCCGCTCCGTTCGCTGGCTGTAGCAGACGACAAGTCCTAGTGGTCACACAGCGCAGAGGAGGGGAAGTTAGCGGGAAATGTTTGTCATTATGCACAATCCATTATGTATATTGCTGATCCAATCGTTCCGAGGACCCGAGCACTGAGCAGTGTGTTTGTGTGTGGGGAGGATTTGTGAGGTCAATGACCAGCCGCTAGTAGGTAGTACAGTACACAGTGTGGTAGTAGTGCTGAGAGAGAGAGTACAAGAATAGGAAGCAGACGTACAAGTCAGCTGTAAGTCAGCTGTGCACTGCGACAACAGCTGGTTCTGCTGCTGACTGTAGCTACCTTTAGGAAATGATCAGTATTTCACATACTGGGAAATGATCAGTTGGTGACCAGATACATTCAGAAAATGATCACCTTTTGTAGCTTACTGGTAAATTATAAAAATTGGTAACTTACTGGTAAATGGTATTTTGGTGACCAGATCCATTCAGAAAATGATCACCTTTGGTAACATACTGGTAGATGATCACCTGCTGACAGATACATTTAGAACATGATCACCTTTGGTAACTTACTGGTATTTTGGTGATCATTTACTGGTGACTATATATATCGATAGCTACTTTTAGGAAATGATCACCATTGGAAACATACTGGTAAATGATCATCAGCTGACCAGATACATTCAGAAAATGATCACCTTTGGTAACATACTGTCATTTCTTTATACATGCAAAATATTATCACCTTTATTGGTAAATGATAATTTTGTGATCAGGTATATATTCAAAGCATGATCACCTTTGGTAGCTTACTGGTAAATGATAATTTATTTTGTGATCAGATACATTCAGAACATGATCACCTTTGGTAATTTACTACTAAATGATCTTTTGGTAATCATTTACTGGTGACTAGCTACCTTTAAGAAATGATCACCTTTGGTAACATATACTTATAATTTAATTACTAGTATCATTATTGACCAGCTAGCTTTTAAACCATGCAGACTTCTAGTTATCTTTATCAGACAAACTACATGTAATGGGGGCATGCCCTATAAAAAGACCTAAAGGTCAACAGAATATCTATAGAAAGAAGAAAACTATCTGATCAGTCACAATACATGTCATATAGCCTCACAACTTGCCATTATGCTGTGTGTCTCAGAGTTCTTACTTACAAACAAAGTGTGGTATACTCTATTACAGGTACTCAATATGGGCATAATCAGGACTCTCATACCAGTGGAGCCCAGTGGAGCCCAGTGGAGCCGCGTGGAGCATGCCAAGGAGCTAAAGCCCTCATTATCAGAAAAAAAATATCGACGTAGATAATGAATAATCCATACATCCACCTATTCCATATGGCAGGATGAGAATCTCCGAAAATAAATTTCTCAATTTTCAGCTGCCCTTGATGATTAGCTGCAGGTTTTACCTTGTTACCATGTTTACCTCGTTTACCATGTTTACTGCTATGCAACAGCTTACGTATACACATGGCATCCTGAAAATGTAAATCCTTAACTAGACTAGTAGAACAAATGGAATAGTGCTTTCTGTAGGTGTTCCTACTGTATATACCAATTCTACCATAAATATTATTTTTGTAATAGTTCTACCTTTAAGTTCACTTAGTTACTAAATTATGCATTATATGAATGATGTTTTATTTATTTATGCATTTAATATATGTATCTAATTTGTGTATTTATTTGTTTAAAAATATATTATTATTATTATTATCTTTAAATTATTAGTAGTAGTAGTAGTAATAGTAGTATCATTATAAATACTAAATCTACTGTATATACTACTATTACTCTCTCTACTATATATTTTGTCTACCATATCCTATCTCAATACCCATTTTACTAGTAACTACTAGTACAATAGGTACTACTGTAGCTCAATTATATACTATACCTACTGTAGATGTACTACTTAATACATATTATATACCATGCCCCCATATACCAATGAACATAAACCTTGTCAATGACATTTCATGGTAATTTTTTTTTACATTAAAAAACTATGCACATTTTTCCAAATGTCAAAAATCATTATTACGGCATCTTGGACAAGGAGGAAATATTAGACAGCAACCCTCATAAAGTATAGAAATGGATATGGTCATTGATATTTCTGTCACTGGTGAGATTGCATATAGAAGACCTTGGCTTATTTTCCTGCAGATTTGACAAGCTGGACTTATCATATAAAATTACAGTGCTTTCTGTCACGTACTACTTCATGCATGGACCTGTGCAAAATGAGAATTAAAATGTAGCAGGTTGAGATACAAGATGTGTCTACTGATCTCGACCTCGTCGCAAATGGGTGAAATATTCTCGCAGCGACGTTAAACTCCATATTCACTCACTCCTGGTCTCGACTAGATGGGGGTCAACCCTTTGGCTAAGTCAGTAGAATATTGGACTCGCAATCCAGCAACTCGGGTTCAAACCCCAGGATCGGAAATGATCCATTGATCCTTTGACAAAATGTAACTTCTGTAACCAGAAAGTCTTTTCATAAAATATATCCCTGTAAACATTGTTAAAGTCAAAGGTCTTGATTTTATATCAGGTTTTATGTTCAACACTTGTTGACTTCAAGTGAGCCATGTGTTTACCATGTGATTTTAAATGTCATTGGGGACGTAGCTTGTGTACTTTATATCAGTATTCAACACTACACGGCTACTTATTATGGTACGGAAGCTATTCAAATTGTCAATCAGTCTGTATCAAGTAGATAAGCGACACTCCCGCAAATAGAATACAAATAAAAGTGTGTGAATAATACTCATTCATTAATGCTTTACTATCAACACTGGCTCACTACAAGGCGGTGTACTTTCCCCTGTGTTATTTATGTTGTATAGGAATTATTTATGGAGTAAATATAGCAAGCTTTTTTTATTGTAAGGTTTACCAATGACATGGCAATACTTTTCTTCATAAGAGACACATAGTATAAATTATAGTATGAAGTTGTACAGACTTTTTTAGATCTTTTGTCTCAAGTGTTATATATACCGTATACTATCTCTACAACATTGAGATAATGGTAAAAATAGCGTCACAGTTTAAGAAGAAAAGATTATCTTGTCTAGAGCTTGAGATAATGGTAAAAATAGGATTGTATGACATACAAAGACTTAGCTGTTCATGGTCAATATAGTAAAGGCATAGTAGGGTTTTGGAACAAAATGATCAGAAATTATCGTCTACAATATGAAAAGATAGACCCTGTCACATTTTCTTGAATGTTTCTGTTAAAATGTTTCCTCATTTAATCTTCATATAATGCAGCCTTCAATGTACACTCCACATTACTCCAAAACACATTGCACATTTTTTTTTAAAGCATTTGTACTCTTTTATTTTCTTACGATGCAAAACCTTGGGAATTTGACACAGCCTCCAAGTTGTTTGCGATGCAGTTATTTTCTTTTACACAAACTTAATTCCACTTACATGTAGTAAACAGTTTACATGTATTTTATGGTTATTCCATTTCCAAAGAAATGTAGACATTTACAACATCCATATATCTACTCTATACCTGTACCTATCAAATATCCATGATGGTTCAGCAGGCAATTTGGCTACATTTAGAATGTTCATATATTTGTATAATCCCCAATAAGTAGCCTGACGGTACGTCATAATTGAAGAAATACATAAGCAACAGTAGCAGGTAATTGCACTTTCAATACCTGGAGAAACAACATGATGTTTTCTCTTTAGTTGTAATCTACATCGACAAAGCTATCAACAAAACTGCAAGAATGAGCTCCTGCTAATGCCTCTCAGTCATGGAGGAAGGAAGGAGTGTACGTGTGTGTACGTGCTTCACGTCACGTGCGTGTGGCGTGGCACGCAGACAACAGGACATCCTGTAGAAGTGGCCTCGTACCAGGACTCGGGACATGGGCACCTTGTGGGTCTCTTAACCCTGTCCCTTCAGGATTACGGTATGCACAAGCACGGCTTTTTTAGGGCACCTCTGGTTGCCTAGAGAGGGTTAAACATACCAAGGCTTGTGACTGGAAACCTTGTGGGTCTCTTAAACCTGCCACTTCCACTTTGTCATTGGCAATTATCTATCATATCCAGTCATAATTGATATGCTTTCAGGTCATAAATCTCTGCTAGTCTTGAAGGTGAGCATGGGCAATATGATATATGTGCTGATGGGTTTAGTAGAGCGCGACTGCCAGGGTGGTAATCTTAATGCTCCACGGACACTGGTATGTCTGGTTCAGTGTATCGGTCTCGTCAACGTACGTCAGAAGTGTTGAGGAGTAGCTTCAGGACTACGTGGGGAGACTTTTTAACCTTCTTCTGGTTGCAGTCAACTGGAGATGCCCTGGAAGGCTGGAAACCCATTCACAGCTGGGTAGACTGAAGAAGTGCTTTTCCATGGCATGAGCTACAGGCTCGAACCAAGGACTTCCAGATACAGGAGGCCTATTCGCAAAATCTTCTTACGATCTTTTTAGACTGAGAATGTGCGTAACATTTTCATAGCCCTACTATATATATACAAATCCTTAAGATTGTCCTATGATAGTAAGACCGTTCCGAGAATAGGATCCCTAGTTCATCGTCGCAGATGGGTGAAAGATTCCCGTAGTGACGGTAAATTCTATAATAACTCACTCACCCCCTAGTTAGACCACATTCCCAGTTGAATTAATTAAAACCCCAGGGTCTGTATGCACAAACGTAGTTCAACCACAGTTTAGGCTAAAACTAGGTTTAAGTGACGAGTTATACCACTGTCGGTATGATCCTTGTGGTCTATTCTCGAACCATTCAAAATGGAAAATAAAGTAAATTATAAAAAAAAATCTTATGATATTCTTAGTACTAGTATACGAATGTGCATAACATTTTCATGGCCGTACTGTACGAATCCTTAAGACTTTCGTACTATCATAAGACCGTTTTGTGAATAGGCCCTCTGGTGGCTTATTCTCGGACCTAGCCTAAGAATATGTGTAACATTTTATTAGCCTTACTATACAAATCCTTAAGATTGTCATATGATGATAAGAACCTTCTGAGAATAGGCACCCAGTGGTTTCAATTAATTCAACTGGGATCTGGTCAAACTAGGGAAGGTTCAGCATCATTGTCATTTCTAACGACATGTTAATTAAAGGGTCATTTTATGAGTGATGGCAGTGCCATGGATCACTTCATATTCTGTAATGTTAATTGTCAGAATTTCAATGGACAATCTTTGACAGGAAGTGGAGCCAATGGTGCATGATGCAAGACTTCCCCGATTCCTGAACTTAGTGGTACAAGTATGGATATTTCAGGGTGGACCCTGATCGGTATCAATAATGGTATGGATATTTTAGGAGAAAACCCCGTTATAATTACTGCAAATAATGCCATAGATATTTCACGTAGTAGTCTCCAAGTCTACTATGATTAATTTTAGATGAAAGCAAAATTAGCAAGACAAATGTTACAGTGACATTAGAGAGAAATTCATGGTCTGGTTCCAACGACTGTGATGTAAAGCTATATGAGAATGGTAACTCACAGAAAATGTATAGATATTCTTTTAAGTCTCTGATTTATGGCGACGGATGTTCTGTGGAACTGAGGTCTGTTTAATGTAATTGCAAATTTAGACATCAACAGTTTACCTGTTTCTTGCATCTATTTGGAAACCATGGTTATAAATTTAAAATAACATTTCTGGTAAATAAATAAGAAATGACTTTTTATATGGTTATAAATTATCCAAAAATATGAAAACGAGAAATAATCTAAATATAATACTAGTACTAATAATAGTAATAATAGTAATAATAATAATAATAATAATAATAGTAATAGTAATAATAGTAATAGTAATAATAATAATAATAATAGTAATAGTAATAATAGTAATAATAGTAATAGTAATAGTAATAGTAATAATAATAATAGTAATAATAATAATAAAAATAATAGTAAGAATAAAATGTCTACTCATCATATTCCAGTCATCGCCACAGAGAAAAATCACAAAATTAGCATTTATTCAAAGGTGAAATTACGAAATGAGCAATATAATAACTTTTGCCATACAAATAAAAAAATATGCCACAATGGTCTTAATCCTGGATTAGAGCACGTTGGACATGTTCACAAAGGTAGCATTATGCTGGAGGGCTGGGGTCTTGCAGCACAACTTGTGTACGCTGCCATCAACACACAGAACTCTTCATGCTTGAGTAATTAGACATATTGGATGTGTTCATTTTTGGTTCCGTCCAAACTGATTCCATTCAGGGATTGTCAGCGGCGGAATCCGTGTACGTGCGGAAGGTCTGGCGCCTCATTGATCTAAGAAGTCAGATCTATATTGCAGGCACTGCCGATACTAAAATTGGCTCACACGAGCTCGGCACCTTGGCAAAGCGGTGAATAACAAAAGTTTCCTGGCTGAACCTTCGTAACCTTGGTCAATCTATAGCCCAGTGATGTTTGACATCCAGCACATTGGCAAAGCAGCGAATAACAAAAGTAGTGAATAACAAGTTTCCTTCATAATAAACTTGGTCAATCCATGAAACTCGGCACTGTTAGACACACTGCACAGGTTCCTATGTAAAGGTGTTCATGGTTAGACATGTTAGAGTGTTTGGCAATTAGGGTGTTCATGACTGCCAAATTGTTTGCTCAAGTTCTCAAGGGGGTTAAACTTGATTTGGTCAAGTTACTCAAGTATCAGAAATTTACCCGTGGCTGACCTACGGTATGACTTTCGGTGACTGACCTATGACTTTCGCTAGGACAGCTGACTTTCTGCTAGGACAACACCCACTTATGCTAGAAATATGAACCATATGCCTGAATATGATGAACAATATGTATAGCAATTATTAACACATTTTGAATTAAATACTATATCAAGCATTGCAGGTACAGTAAGTTTTGAGAATAAATCTTGTATACATACAGTATATTGACTAGAGATTGCTAAATGGTGGTGGTAGTTGTGGGTGTGGGTGTAGGTTTATGGGTGTGGGTGTAGGTTTATGGGTGTGGGTGTAGGTTTATGGGTGTGGGTGTAGGTTTATGGGTATGGATGTGTGTAGGGGGAAGAGAATGAGAGGGCATTTTTAGCAACTAGCAAATGGTCAGCTAGACTGGAAATCTCTCAAATAAATAAATAGTCCATTTATAAAATGCACAACTCCATGCTTACACAATCACTAAACACTATACTATTATATTTACCCCGGTCAATGGATCACTGTTCACTCATTTCACCTTCTCAACTCCCTGGAGATATCCAGCTATCTAGTAGGTACGTGTAATTAATTAATTAATGAATAAATATATTTATAGATTTGTAAAATAAATCTGAAAATAAATACTTTTTATCAGGAAAACATGGGAATAAGTAACCAACTTCACGTTACCCAGGAAAAGATACATGTAGTTGTATTAGAATATGCAATAACCTGAGATATCCTGCAAAGATGTTCTTGTCACTTTAACCAATAAATACAACACACCAAATGACATTCATGCATACTGCAAATATGCATAACATTGTCTGTGGTGAACATTCTGAAAACAATGATGAGTACTGGTACAAGTGCATGTGACTGACAGAAAATCAACAAATTAATCACATCACTTTTACCCAAGCCCTCTTAGCATGTCAATGCAGATTTCGAAGCACCTTAGAATTGATTTTCCTAAATCATGGTGACAACTGGCAGTACGGTACACAGCCCGGAACAGCCAGGGAGGAAACGATGGAATTATCACGTCTCATTCTACCTCCTGGATGTTGAATCGATCATGGCACGATAACCTATCAGCAGTATTTGTATGACCGAAGATCAGAGGAACATGCATGTTTATAGGTTCTATCATGGAATCAACAAGGAATAAATGTTGTACGATCACTGACAATTATTTAGTTTGATTTATCACGATGTCTTGTCGTTGCTCGGACATTGGAGCACCTTCAGTTAATCCACCATGAAGAAGGTTAAATTTATATTTTATTTTATTTTTTTTAATTGAGGTTTAGAAATTAGAGTCACTTTCTAGATTCTTTCACTAATATCACAACTTGTCAGTTGAAGGTTAAATATATAATTTCTATAATAAATTTCAGGTGAGACTAGTCAATGAGCAAACAATCAAATTGGTTATTAAAGATGATCTATGGACAGTTGTATAATTTGTTTTTATTTAAAAGTTTAAACAATCTATAGTATATTATTCATCACATACGAGTGAAAGATTTCCGCTGTGGCATAAAACAATAATTCACTCACTCACTCATATATTTTTTTATCATCCTCTCAGATTTATAAATAATTTATATGTTATTGCGGATCCCAGACGTTTTTCCAATAAATATTGATTTTTTAAAATATTGTTAGGATTTTCTGATTCTGTTCCTTCCTTCAACTGTGTTGGAACATAGTTTGGTGTGCCCAGCCTGGTAGATGAGTACATGTGCACTCTATACTAATATATATGGCATTACCAGAGATGATACGCTAGGAACATTCCTTCCATGACGGCCACACTCACTATCACTTCCCCCCTGTCTGTCTGAGCCTCCACATAGCTGGAACAACACTGGTAAACAGACATGAAATATTGAACACACTGATGCTTATATATATTTTATGTCCTAACCTGAGTATTTTGAAACTCGATCTCATGTTACAAATGGGTGAAAGGTTCCTACGTGGGAAGTTAGCCTCCATTAATCACTCACTCACTCACTCACAATGCGTGGGAGAATCATGATGTGATACTCATTAGCAATAATCTGGTGTTGAGCACTCAATTCATTCTCAACTCCCTGGGGAATATACAACCCGAGCTGTCATTCAAGTTATACCATAGGTAGAGAAACAAGTGAACATAGCATAGACATTGACACCAAGCTTAATAAATTAATCACATTAATATTAAATCTTTTATTGTTTTATTTTAACTGTTTGATTGTGCTTCCTGAAATAATGCATTTGGAATCCAATCAATCCATTGCTTGGTTCTAAAGGTTATTTTTAATACCGTAGATGATTTAATGAAAAACTAAACTTACAATCAATTACATGTACATTTAACTCTCTCCATACTGAAGGCAACTGGAGATGCCCTAGAGAGCAGAGCCTGTGTCTAATCCAGCAGGGAGAGGATTAATCACATTCTTAGTTTGTATAAGATGACATATTACTGATCACTAGCTAATTACACTAAGATAAAATCAATTGAATTCTTGATTTGTCAGTATTTAGTACTTGCAAGCTTACTGCAACACATTGTGCTACATGTGTCACAGGTTTTTATCCTGCCAGAAACAAGCTATACACGAAACAGTTTTGTCAAGCAGCACTAAGCCGCAATGCATCATATTACAGCAGCTTATTCAACACAAGGAAACCCGTACCACATACGTGTATATACCTTGAAGTACAATAGAAAACAAACTGCCACTCACCTATCATCACTATCAGGTGATCACCGTACATCTCAAAGTAATTGCACTGACGGAGCCGAACTGGAGGCAACACTGAGACCATACATACATCCTGGACCGCGTTTCGCAAAAGGGTCGTACCGGTAGTCCAGGCCTAGATCGAGCTCTACATCACTTCCTGTTATAGTGAAGGTATGGCGTACGGCCGGATGTACGCCCGGACTGCAGTACCACCCTTTCGTGAAACGCTGTCCATGAGGCTACCGGTATATCATGGTGTAGTGTGTGTATACTGTACAGTATACAGCAGTGATGCCAGAGTAGCAGTGGAGCCATTAACCTTGCAACATTGATGGCAATGATCTCGACAGGAGTCATTAAAGCAAGGAAATGCAGACCTGCCATAGGAACACTTTTTTGGGGGCTCTTATCCGGGATCGCTGACAAACAACTCAAAATAACAGGATTTTTTTTCAAATGGTGAATGTACGTGTGAAGTGAAGCGGAAGTGAAATGAGCAGAAGGTATTGCAACCGATCGGTGGAATAATGTCATAATAATAATAACTATAATACTCTCTTTGCTGATAGCCAAACTACAAAGCTGATGGCCAAACAACTCAAAATACAAGGTTTTTCAAATGGTGAATGTACGTGTTCCCACATGTGAAGTGAACCGCAAGTGAAATGAGCAGAAGGTATTGCAACAGATCTGTGTCATAATAATAATAATAATAACTAATAATAATAATAATTTGCTGATAGCCAAACTGCAAAGTTAGTGCTGTGGTCTGTTAGTGGTTAGGAGTGCTTTGTGAATGGATACCCTGGTTACTGGATCAGTGTGCACACACGTCATCTCTCTACTCCCTGGGGAATACTGTATGCAATTAACACTGCTATTTTCCAGCCCTAGTAGGGCAGTTTCAAGTTACCGGATAATGAAACCCATTCCCGGCTGGATGACCTCTGGCATTCTTGTCACATTATACTATGTAGGGTTTGTTCCTTTCTAGCTGTTCTATCTGTACTTTCTGTCCGAGACATGCACAGTTACACTGTGTGGTGTTGATCATTTGACAGAACAGCTAGAAAGGAGCAAGCCCATAGATTCAGCACTTTATATTAGGATATTTTATATCCAGAATAAGAAGACGTGGGACATAAACATATTATTATAACAATGGATACTGTCAATTGTTTGACTACAGTATTCTACAGTAGTTTGTTCAATAAAAGCTGATACTAGTACATGTACCACATGTACCACATGTACCACATATACCACAAGCTACACTACAAGCTGAATGCTGAGTGTTAAACAGTGGTGCAAGACCATTTAGCTAAATCTTCAACAATATGCTGATGGTTGTGCAAGACCATTAACTAAATATTCCACATGTACAATATGCTGATGGTGGTGCAAGACCATTTGGCTAGATCACCCACAATACTAAGAGTAGTGCAAGACCGTTTGGCTAAATATTCCACAATATGCTGATGGTGGTGCAAGACCATTTGGCTGTATTTCCACAATGCTAACGGTGGTAAGAATATGGTGCAAGACCATTATTTTAGCAAATATTTACCACAATACTAACAGTAGTGCAAGGCCATTTGGTTAATTATTCCACAATATGCTAACAGTAGTGCAAGGCCATTTGGTTAATTATTCCACAATATGCTAACAGTAGTACAAGGCCATTAGTTTAGTAAAATATTCCACAACAATTAACAGTGGTACAAGGCCATTCGGCTAAATCTCCATCTCCAACCAACACCTGCAGCGATTTCCAATGCATTGAATTATCACATTTTGAAATGACTCTGAAATCAGCATCATTGTTGCTCAAATTAGCCCCCATAACCATGTTCTGACATTACTGTCTCTGCTGGAGACCTGTATAATGACTGTATTGCATGTCGTGACTGTCTTCACTGCAACCACTGCCAGGCGACGTTACAACACTAACTACTAGCTGCCTAGCGTACCTCTAACAGTCAACAATTTGTCAGGCATTCTCTCTATAAATGGCAGTATAAGCCTTCCACAGAAGATGCAAATGAGCCAGACTACCAATTAGGGGCAATTTTCCTTGCCTGTTGAGTGTAAGTAATGGATGGTGGCTTAGAATGACTGCCATGGAAATGTGGAAAATGTGGAGGGTGGAATGTGGAGAATGTGGAAGATGAGGAAGAATCGAGTGACCGGACAGCTGAAGATGTTGATGCTTTGAATGTATGCGGATTATGAACTAATAATAATAATTTAATAATAATAATAATAATAATAACAATAGTAATAATAATGTGGACACTTAGAAGCATGCTCATAGCACTTCATTATTTCCCCGGTCAATGGATCAATGTACTAGTACACTCATTTCACCTTCTCAACTCCCTGGGGAGTATACAGCCAAAGCTGCTGGCTAAGGCACTAGATATATTCATAGCGCTACATTATTACCCCGGTCAATGGATCAATGTGCACTCATTTCACCTTCTCAGCTCCCTGGAGAGTATACAACCTAAGCGGTCGATTAAGGAGCTAGAAGCTTTACATTCACAAAATTCATCTCTTCCTACTGGGTACACATTCACAGTTGGGTGCACTGTGTTTAGAAACATGATGGTCCAACATGGTAAATACCATGCATAAAATGCTATACATATTACCTCGGTCCATGGATCTGTTTGCACTGAATTCACCTCTCAACTCCTTGGGGAGTATTCCTTCTGTAAGCTATGAACTTGAAAACATTTATGTATTTGTAATTTTCAAATTGTCTTGAAGCTAGTCTTCATATATGATGTGCACAAAGCTGGTGAAAATGGCAAGTTAATTGTTAATGTCTCTCATAGTACTCTCAGGAGGATGCTTTTACACATGTGTTACACATTGATTAGAAGAACCATTAGCGCTAAACATCTGTATCATTGCTTTTATTACTGCAGCAATTGTTAAACCCTCCTGTCCTCCATTGACGGACAGCTCTTTGGGCTTACATGATGGTGATTGAAAATTCATTTCTGCAATCATTTATATACCAACTCCATATATCCATTTGTGATTCCACTAACCCAACAACAATCAAAGTAAGTATCCGTGGCTATGGCAATCTATTGTCTCCCTAGCTGATCATTCTTGGGACGCGCACAAAAACGTCCAAAATACCTTACGGTAATTGGCCTACATGACTGAATGGATCAGACAGATCACATTGAAAAGCACTGTTTCACAAATGGATTCTGAGAAGATGATGTTCCTAAAAGCTATATGCTATCATTGTGGATGAAAACAGATCGATGTAAACGGTCTTGACAAGCTTGATTTAGAACTATTATATCAGCGAGCTAGTACCTGATGAGGCTGAGATGTGCTTTCAAATTGGTATCCAAGTAATAGTCTTATGTATTGATTATCAGAGATCTTCCGGTGGGTGGAGGAAGTTAAATGAGAAAGGCTGGAGAAGAATGGTGTGACAATACAACTAATGTGTTGTGCAATATTTATCTCAAGATACTAACTTCCTAACAACAACATAAAGTAAAGTGCACTGATTGCATCTGATTTCCTTGTATAAATTGTTATCCATTCACCATATACAGCAACATAACAGTTGAATTTGGAGTGTTAAAGGCATACTATCACATGGTGGCACATGGTCCCGTGCAATGCACGGTCGACCGCTCAGGTTGAAGTTAAGCACGCTTCGTCTCGGCCAATACT
>JAVCKZ010055281.1:0-16691 GCA_034780755.1 Lepetodrilus elevatus | reverse complement strand
AGTAGAAATTCATAACATTTGTTATTTGTATCACTATTCGGGCTAGTAAGTTTTAAAGTTAGTTTCGATCGCTGGAATAATAATAATAATTGTAAATAATAATGCATTTATTAATTATATTTTTTATATTTGTCATGATCTGTAGATAATTATTTTATCCATTTGAATAATTACGAATGTTTTTATTTATTTTTTTTAGAAAGAAATACTGGCTCATGCATTACTGTAGTAGTTGTTGAAATGTGTTAGAAATGAATTGTAAATAAAGAAAATACAAATTATCCTTGATCTTTTCTCTTGTCACAGTGTTAAATTAAGCCATGGCATTGGGGCATATACATACTCCTGTCATTTGTCAATATGACGTAATATTAAAAATAATAATCTCCACCAATTGGTCAGTTACATGAACACCATAACAACAGGATTCAACTCAATGTCAACATTGTTGTTAATCGTGTGGATGTAGAAACATGTTTTCGATAAATTCTTTCAAATTGTGGATACAGATCTGTATGAAAATGGAAGCCAACAGCATTAATTACATTTGTTTATTTTACAAATTTCTACAATTTGAGACATTATTTTGTGAGGTCACAAATTTAATCTGTACAAGTGCGTATATATTATAAATAGTATCACAACAGGTAAAACTTGTTAAATATAAATACAGGTATATGAAAATATTTATACATATCACAGTGCTTCGTAAGGCAACAGAGGGGTAGAGGTCAGATGTATGATGTCACATGGAGCTGGGACATACACACAGGCTGGGATATACACATGGCACTTGAATAAACATTTTGCAGCAGCATCAGCCTTGGTTTCTATACAGTGAGTATTGAAGTATTCTGGACAATGGATACATATTCTGATCATTCAAAGCTATGCTAAATAATATCAAATATAGCAGTAATTGCATAATAATTACAACATATATAAAGATGGATTTTTTAAATGAAAGATTTATGTCCCAAAATTTAATCATGAGATTCAAATCCTATTATGGGATTAAATTAAAATGGTTTTATTGTCAGCTAATGTTTAACAGATCTTCATATTGGTATAGATTGGTATAATTATTGTATGAAAAGAAACGATTCAGAACAAAATAGACACACAAATATGCTGATATTAAAGGAAGATGTATAAGGAAGATCAAGCCATGATTTCCATGGAGATGATTCTGGGAATGTAACAGCAGAATTATATTTCCAGTGACCCTGGGAAACATGAATAATTATGTGAAGTTTTCCCAGCAAATAAAATCGTATATTAATATTGAACAGTAAAAAGTAAAATAGAAAAATAAATAAAAGCATAAAAAGTTGTTCTGTTTGAACAGGTTATCACATAAGTGGCGAGACCAATATTGTATAAATATTATAACATTCATAATGACATAAAATATCTCGAAATAAAATGATAGAATTGTGTATTTGTAACAATTTTCTATCACTACCAGTAATGCCAAAATACATGTAAATACTGTATTTATTTCCCCAATCCTATGTAGCCCTACCCCTTGAAACAATGTGGTTTTTGGTTGGTCGGTTGGTTGGTTGGATGGATAGGAATCTGCCCAATTCTTTCTTATCTCCCTTGTCAAGATGACCAATCACACATTTTATAGCATGCCTGTTATACCACGGATGTCATATTCACCACATTTTACCCTAATGCATATTCATCATCAACAACATTCAGGTTTGTACTTTTAGAAAGTCATCAATATATATTAATTTTCATCATGAGGAATAACACTTTGCATATGCGAAATACGTCTCATTTTGGAAGAAATCTCTATCTATGTACCGCATAGTAGCGCATTATCTACGAGTAAATACGGTAAGCAACAACGTAGGGATATGTGTGTCAAAGGCTAACTAGGTCTGCTATGCTTGTGGCTTCAGGTAGCTAGTGTGATGATTTGCTGGGTATATTTGTGATCTACCCTACTTCAACTTTATCTAATCATTCCGCGAGTCTTGGTCTTCTCCGCATTCCACACCTTCCGTGTCTGTCAGTGGAATTCCATGTCTGTCTAGACGCTTTAGGATATTCTGTCTATTTCTGATCAGCAATCTGTCATTTCTGTCTGGAAGGAAGACACCTAATCAGGAAGGTGGATAAATATGATTAAAAATAAATATGTATTGTATTATTTTACAAATGGACTAATGGACTGATAAAAAAATCCAGATGGTATTAACCGATGGAATGATATAGTCTAATAAACTTTTGGACAGCTGGACTGCATTTCACGAAATGGGTGTATATTTACACGGGATGTAAACGACGTAATACAATCAACGTAAATGACGCAATACAAGCAAAACCGCGTCATTTACGTCCGGCGTAAATATGCACCTGTTTCGTGAAACGCACCCCTGGACATTATCAGATGGACTGATAAAATTCAATGGACATGGTCTGTGAACTGATGCGTTATGGACTGATGGGATTGTTGACATGGAATAGACTGATGACATCATTCCATGGGCTTATTGACTTATAGGGGCTGCTCTGTTCTGTCTGTACTTTCTGTCCGACGCATGCGCAGTTACACTGTGCAGTGTTGATCCTTGGTAACTGTGCATGCGTCAGACAAAAAGTACAGACAGAACAGCTAGAAAGGAGCAGCCCCCTTGGTAACTGTGCATGCGTTGGACAGAAAGTACAGACAGAACAGCTAGAACGGAGCACTACCTCGTTCAGCTAGTCCCGGAGGTTGGCTCAAAACCTATATATTCACAAATTACTTCCAATAACATTGTTTTGTAGCAATCAATCAATCACTGAGTGAATGGAATTTGCTGCATTATAAATGGACATTATTATTATTATTATTATATGAGAGGTTTACGAGATGATCGTTCCACTGTTTTCCAGCTGATATCGGGAGGGATGCGCCCTGTGGTGAACCACTGGTATCTGAATGGAGAGCTACAGCAAGCCGTGCCATGTACGCCCACTGCCGTGTACTCCGTCACTATCAACACAAACTCGGACAAATACAAGGTAGATACTGCACCAAGCCTAGAGTGGACCAGGCCCCGAGATTACGAAACTATTCTGAGTACTCCATACTCAATTCAGAATTTTGTTCATAAAATGTCATGTGACGTCATAACCCTACTCACACAGCATGCTCAGGCTATGACGTCACATGGTGTTTTATGAACAAAATTCTGAGGAGTATGGAATCGTACTCAGAAAGTTTCATAATCTCGGGGCCAGGCCCGAGATTATGAAATGTGTTGCGTACGATATCATGCTCAAGCTCAAATTTTATCTGGGATTTTTTATTCAAACCTTGAGTTGAGTACGAGATCGTATTCGAAAATGTTTCGTAATCTTGGTGCCAGGAATTCATCTATGTGTTGTAATATTTGTTTTTGAAAGTGGCTATAAACCCCATTTATGATAAATATTTGATAGTACCGTAATGTTAACTTGGTAAACCAGGCCCCAAGAATACAAAACATTTTGAGTACGATGTCGTGCTCAAGCTCAATTTTTTCATGTGGATTTATGAACAAAACTAGTGAGCTCAGCATGAAACGTACTCAAAAACATTTCATTGTCTTGGGAATAGGGATGCATTCATTAGTAGTGAATGGTCGGAAATATCGCAAACACCCCAGGGAGTTGAGAAGGTGAAATGAGTGCACATTGATCCATTGACCGGGGTAATAATTTAGTGCTATGAGCATGCTTCTGAAGCATAGATTTGGCGAAATATAAATGCGCATATTATTATTATGCAAAAAAAAATATTTAAAAAATAAAATCTTTTTTTTTATTACTATAGATCATTGTATGTCAAGACATTTACATTGCAAATATTGTGAAAATAAATAATTGGTTTGAAGTTTCAAACTTATTTGAACTTTAAATTGATGAATTACATAATAGACAATACTTCTCGTATTAGCAAACAGCGTAATCAAGTATTCCTGTAGCCACTCACTATAATTACTACCGGGTACCGATATTGATTGATATGTATTTTTTATTTCCCAGGTTCTCACCACAGGCGGGAGCAGTGCGCTGATCGATGTTTGCACCAATTTCGGATACAAGGCATTCTCTTTGAAGTTTACAACATGAACATTAAAAGAAGTCATACAAGTGGAATCGTGTAATATCTGTAACTGTATCATGTGTATATTCTCCATATTCACTAATAATATGATAAAAGATGTTTATCAAATGTTGTGTTTTGGTCATGATACCAATGATATGAAGTTGTTAATGCTTCATAGGATGTCCCTGTTTGTACTGTCACAATCGTTCTGCTTTTATTGGTAGTACCAGAGGCAGGTGGAAGCACACACAATGTTGGGACTGAGAGAACGGCATCAATATTTGTGAAAAATACCTTTTCAACATGATCACGATAGGATGTGCTGTCTGTACTGTACAATTATTGTTTTATGAAAGATTCCAGGTGTGATGTAAAACCACAATTCAGTGGCAATACAGTTATCATCCTTGGTACCAGCTGGTTCACGCAGGATGTTGTGGAGTTTCCTCATAACCTAGCATCTAAACTGACAAGCTGCTATAAAAGTGAAAGAATCTTGAAAAATATGTTAAATATATTCTTTTTTAGTAGTAAATGTATGTGCTTCTGGTTTCCTCCAGCAATAAACTTGCAAGTTATGATATGCAAGTCATGATATGCAAGTCATGATATGCATGAGTACAATAATAATATTGGAATATTCGAAACCCCAATAAAAAAATTAAAAAATCCAACACAGCACATAATTCTCACATTTTAATTTGCAAATAAAGCTGCAATAAAACGTCACAATGATGACAGATATGTCAGACAATGTACAGATTGGAACTTCAACACAAGATTGTTGTGACCATGAAACCCATGAAGACATGGCCGATCGACCAGCTAGTTGAAACATGTCCAAATCTAATATATTTTTTTTCTAATAAACATTTTGTTTTCTTTTGCCAGACTAAAACATTTTCACGACACGTGGGATTTTCGTTTACTATATTTTATCATCAATAATACAGTGAAAATGTTTTTGTCTATCGTACTAGTGACTACGTATGTTAGACATTGCATTATTGACAGTATTATAAATGATACAGACTATTATAGTTTGGCATGAAATGCAATAATGGTAGAACAAAACAACGGATTATTTTCGTCTCTCATTCCACAAAATATTTACCGAGAATCTACCAAATAGGGATGTTAATGCATTTCATGCCAAACTATAAATGTATTTTAAAACTGTTTTCCAGATACCATGTCTGCCCTAATTACTCATAGACTTGTATTAACCTTCTCCATGCTGGAGGCAACTGGAGATGCCCTAAAGGGTGGTACCTGTGCCTAATCCAGCAGGGAGAGGGTTAACGGAAATGCCAGAACTTTACGTTCATATTCTTTCTATCCCCTGCAAGTCATTCCTGTGAAACCCACTAAGGGATATTCAGAACATATTACTGGTACAGTTAAAAAATGTGAGGGCACTACCGATACCTGTTTACTGAGACCTAAATGATGTGATGTTTATTATTTAACAAATATTTTCAAAATAGACTACTAAGTACTTTTTTCTCTCTGTGTTATGTCAAATATACTATGCATATTGAGTATCGAGAACTAAAAGAATGGCATAAATATTTCAAATATATACATCAACGAGAAGAGAATGACGAGATGAACAGTACACTGAACATGTTCACACTGAATGAACGGTAAATTTAGCGCAATAAAATGTTGAGATGATCCTTGTTTCTACGACGAACAAACGAGCATACAAACTGATGGAAAGCATTATTGAATCAGGGGGAATTATTTTTGCAGAGATCATTTGATCGTCACTTCACAGACATAACTAGACTGACATGAGAATGTGTGAGTAAGCAATTGAGACCTTGCATGTGACGTCAATCAATACGTTACACAGCATTCTGGGTGGCAAGAGAATGGGATTTTCAGCCGTTGCTCACGTCATTACATTGTTTTCTGCCACCCAAACTGTTTTCTGCCACCCGACGATTGTTCCGTGCAAGGCCTCAATACATATATTATACTTACTGTGAGTTGTATTCAATGTACAAAACACTGATACCTGAACCAGAAATTTGTATACATTGGGTCCAAAAAGAAATTGAAAAAAATATTAATAATACATTGACAACATTTTGTCATTATACACTTTAGTTACAGGACTATAAAGATGACGGTGCTACACACATTATTTAGTATATATTTGGGCAAAATGACTGAGCAACCATCAAATCTGGCTTAAAACTATATAATTAAACACAATGTTTCAACTCTCCATGCTGGAGGCAACCGGAGATGCCCTAAAGAGCAGGACCTGCGTCTATTCCAGCAGGGAGAGGGTTAAAAGGAATACAATTGCGATTTGTTGACATATTTCATGGTCAAACACATTTTACCTGAATGTATGAGTCTTCGATTGGGAATACCTTGGAACATAGAATCTAACTTTTATTTGTCATTGTTTTTCCACACAATAAGCAAACGTGTATCAGCAGATTGAGATGCCGTGACAGCTTGCGAGAGTCCAACAAAGTCCAGCAAGTTGGAGATAATATTATCCTGACAACTTACTACAAGCAAACTGACCAGTAAAAGATGCATTGGCAGGATGGTAAGCTACCAGTCCTTGTCAAAAACATTAGAAGCAATCTTTTTTTGTTGTTAATATTTTTAATTTTATTTTTTATCCCTTTGGATAATCGTAGATCTAGATGCTAGTCTAGACAATTTTTCCAAAATGTTAAAAAAAAGAGAAGAAAAATACCTGCATCCAATGTTTTCGACAAACATGACTAGTACTCTACAAGCACTTGAGGGTTATCACTAAAACTTTCACTTGAATGGACGGACATCTGTGAAAACAATTTAGTGCATATGGAATGGGATTTCAATAGTATCGAATGCATAAGAATAGCAAAACTGTCCTAGGTGCATGCTGTGAATATGCCTGGATCACCTACATCTTTCTAGCACAGTAGCAGTGAGAATGTGGGACGACAAAAGACGGCATTATTTTTTACAAGGATAGGATTTCTTGTCACTAGATGAAATTCAATTATAATTTCATTGAAAATTTAGCAATGTTGTTAGTTTATTTGGTCCACAAATTTTAAAGAGGAATGACGTTCAAATTTAATGAAGGCACCATATACACATTTTGTATGAATGTTGCTAAATATTACGAAAAAGTACTTAATACACATAGATTAAATTGTATTAGTAGCATAGACCATCTTCGCACAGGGTGAGTGAATGAATATAGAGTTTAACATCGCTGCAGGAATTTTTCACCTAGTTCAACATCGCTGTGGGATTTTTTCACCTATTTGCGACGACTTCACACAGGGATGAGAATGGAAAATTGTGTTTTCAGAGCAAACAGCCAAGATCCAGGGATCGCAGGCCACGGCCAGGTTCACGACCAGGTTTGCGACGATTACAAGATCGACCCCGAAGCCTCAAAATCCTGCAGATCTGCGGAAGGATCTCAACTGTTTTAAGTAATAAACATAAGATTTACCGTCTGAAATTTACCTACTGTATCAAGAAAAGTTGATTTCTTTTTCCTGATGAATCGAAGCAAATTTGAATGTAATACACTTGATAACTACAACTAACAGAAAGAATTAAATTTAATATTATGCGTTTTAACAAATCACACAGCATTATCTGAATGACTAACAAGTGTTCAATACCAGTTTAGCATAATCAACAAAGAAAAAGCGCAATGCAAATCCACGTATACGTACACATCTTTCAAATCTTCAGAATAGCTGACTAACACAGACATAACATAGAACTTTAACATTATGTAGGTGTACGATATACACACAAAACGGCAACGCTACTGAACAGACTCTGCTGA
This sequence comes from Lepetodrilus elevatus, assembly GCA_034780755.1. Lineage (NCBI taxonomy): Eukaryota > Metazoa > Mollusca > Gastropoda > Lepetellida > Lepetodrilidae > Lepetodrilus > Lepetodrilus elevatus. The sequence goes on along the minus strand of JAVCKZ010055281.1, from coordinate 8,772 downwards.
AGGCACATCTTGATAATCAATCCACACATGCTATAGTACGCTCAGATTACGAGATAATTTAACGAGACCGCAGTAATCCCTGCCCATGTCTTCTCCGGCACTAAAACGGGAGATATTGGCTCTTTTGATTGCGCCTCTTTAGGATACTTGTCTCTACGACTGAACAGTGCTGTATCGGATAAAAAGATCACGATTAACCATCTCCGTTTTGGATTAATCACAATATCTGCCAAGTATACGGTCTCAGGTTGCATTCAACAGAGAGAGGGTTAATTTAATTTATACATTATTTAAATTGGCGAGCCGCTTTCAAGATTCTTTTTCACTTGTCACGGCTTGAGCATGAAGACGCCAGTTACATCAATATCACTGAATGTTACAGTAAACTGGCGAGCACTGGCTAGTACTGACAAATCAGGGACTGCATTACCCCTTTACAGACAGTGCATCCTATCAATATCATAACTTTAGCGAACATTGATGGCGCGTTCCATTAAATTACTAATTAAAAGTCCAAAGAACAATATTTTCGGTCTCGTCAAATCTCGTGTATTATTTAACCCTTGCAATGCTGAAGGCAACCGGAGAAGCCCTAAAGGGCGATACCTGTGCCCAATTCAGAAGGGAGAGGGTTAAATTACCTAACCATCTCTGCATTAAAGGCAATAATAGTTGCCCAATATTAGCACGATCAGTTTTAACCCAGGATGACCACAGATTGAGATGCGACGTAGTTTACATAAAATGATCACAACACTTTGAGCAGAATGCGTACAGCACAATATGCACTAATCACTAATCAGTTGCATATTACACACACTCATCATAGAGTGACTGGGTATTGTGTCTCCAAGCGATGATTACTCACTTACACACAGAAAAGATTCCAATGTTACTACATGAGCAGTTTGCAATAGTCGTGGGTCAACATTTCACGGAACGACCACGGCGCTACGAGATTATAAATTCCTATAAATAGATCAAGTTACGACTGTCGTAGCGCTACAATTGTTCTGCGGAACAGAGGCCCGTATTGTCATACAGTCAGACTTCAGTAAACAAAAAATCAAATTTTGTTTATTATCAAAGACAAAAGTTGTATGCACCAATTTTATATTAATTATTTAAAACATATCTGGCTCCCGTTCCACAGAATGGTCATAGTACTACGAACGATATAACTTCCCCCAAGGACTCTCGAGTCGTAACTCCCACTACCTACATTGAAATACAATTATCGTCGTAATTCAACAATTCTGTGGAACAGGACGGTCTTAGCTTTCTTGAAAGGGTCGTAGTGCAGTCCGGACCTACATTAAGGGTTGTATGTTCTTTTAACGAAACATAAGCTCCGATTTAGGCCCAGACTACTGGTACGACAGTTTCGAGAAACGCAGACCTTGAGCTTTGAGGAAAGTCAGTTAATATCCTGAGAATGTACGTTTTGAAATATTGACCATTGATTGTCAAGATGCCTAACCCAGAGAGAAATGCTAGTGATAAATAGGATGCCTAGCCTAGATGACAACTTGGAACACTGTAGCATTAATTAAAACACTTTTTCTCTCACATACATCTGTCTGTGAGAAATAAGAAAAACTACGATTTTCATCCTCCCACATTGAAAGTCCTCACAGATCATACCACAATAATCATAAGACAATGAGTGAATATGGAGATTAACATCGCTGCAGGAATCTTTCACCCATTTGTGATGATCATAAGACAAAATGCGGCATACATGTATTCGTAAATCCATTAAATACACGTCAAGAACAAAATATATTTCAAACATAAACCTTTGATTAAAAAATAAACCAGCTTTTCGATTTTAAAATTTGACGACATATGCATAATGGAATTAAAAACATTAAGAGCGAAATACATTGTTTTCGTACATGTACTCATGCTCTTTCATTCGAGAAAATCAAAATAAAGAATAAATCGAGAAAATGTAACAAAAAGAGGAAAGAGGTATAACCCATGTGTAAGTGTTCTTGATAATGTCAGGAAATATGGAATGTTGAAGAAACACCTGCATCAACACATGAATAAAAACAAGAGATTTTAGAAAACATAGAAATAAATAATCAATATTTATCATGCACACACACACACACACACACATATGATGATGAAGTCAAATGGCATCAACAGGAAACGATGTGACGACAGAAGACGAGTAACATACCACTGCCAGGAGCGAGATTAAGATATGGCACTACTGTTAAAAAAGAAAGAAGATCTACTACACCGTAAACAGGGGCTGTGTCTGGGTTTGTTAGTAAAATGTAGGACCCTTGTTCCCCAGAATGATCATAGGGCTACGAGAGTCGTAACTCGATGTTAATGTAGAGGAGATAAGACTCTTGTAGCAAGCGCTATGATCGTTCTGTTGAGAGGGACACATGTGTGGATGTGGGGTGGGGTGGGGTGGGGGTGGTTGATGGCGATGATGGGAGCAGTTTTAAAAACAGCACATGAATTAACTTACTGTAATATAGAATTACGTCGATATGCAAAATATCGATGTAAATCCACGGATATTTACATTGTTGAAAAATATGTGGCTTTATATTTTGTAAGCACAAGGAATCTGAAATAATGACGATAATAAAATGTGAAAAAACTACTTGTTAATAAAATATGGTCATAGTGTACTATACTATATTATAATTGAGTAATACTTTTACATATTTTATTTACATAGCAATTTAACACATTTTATAGAGATAATTTAAATATGTTTTATTCTTGCGCCATACAAATATTTACTTATTTATTATTATTATTGTTATTGTAGTGGATTGATATATTTCGATCATCTAAATTATAGTATGACAAAATTACATTAACGAAAGTATTATTTTCACCAGTACTAAACATTATTATTGCTTAAAACAGGGGCCGGTTGTTTGAAGCCAGGTTAAAAGTAGCGGTCTCCATAGGGTACAGTACAAGCTTAACGACACGTTAAGATAACCGGGCTTCAAACAACCGGCCCTGGAACTCTGGTAAAAGCATTACTGCCATGCACACAATGTAAATTTGACACGCAAGTTGTAGCTTGTCACGACACTGATGTGTCAACATGCTTCAATAGTATATTGCTTTTTCTCCGTGAATAATTCTTGTCAACATGTCATGCAAAATGATGAGGTAGAACAAAAAGAAAACAAAATCCAGATAGGAATGAAACTTAATACATGAGATGACGATACACAAGTACACGAGGACAAAATAGACTATATTTATAAGTACTGTCTCCCTAAGTCGACCGTACAAATGATCGTGTATACGGAGAGACTGGAAATATTTGACAGCCACCTGGCATAACAAGTGACAGATAATTTTGATACATTGACAGTCACGCAACTTACAAGGCAGGGAGACTGCATCAACTCATATAAATGCTCGTTTACATTCGTGTAGCCTTTTCAGATATAAATTATTTATAATCAACAGGGAACAGGCCCTGACATTACCAAACATTTTGATTACAATTTCATGCTCAAGCTCAAATTTTGTATGGAGATTTGTGAACAAAACCTTTTTGAGTCCGTAAACGTACTCAAAAATATTTCGTAATTTGGGGTTCCGAGTTTTAACCATCTACTAATGGACAAATACCAGGATCTTGTTTCATAGAAAGATCATATCTCTATGCGAGTTGTAACTCTCTTTATATGTATATTAATATATAACTCGCATAGCGATAGAATTGTTCCGTAGAACAGAACCTGGTATGTGTGTAACTTGCACGATTCCATGCAACAAAGAAATTATGACTAGTTAATAATTGCTAAATTAAATAATCGTTAAATTGCTCAATAGATCTTACGATAAACCTTTCTCGCTCTCTCCTGAGATTCACAAAACTACCAGTTTTTCCCATCGCACACATGACATCAAAATATAGTTAATATGCAAATTCTCCAGACATACACTGCAGTGTAATGCAGTGCTAGCAGTTAAACAGTTAACCACGTTGTGAATCTCCAATTTCAGTTGCTGACAGAATGTCTGACTTGTCTCTTAGACCCCCAAATTGATGTCAGTGTGACCCGGAATCGCTAGATGCCGCCATTGTAGGCGTAGTCTGCCTTGTTGTGCATGATAAGCTTCTCCTCAACGAAGTAGAAACTGTCGGATCGCGTGTCATATGGATGGTCGATCATGTCTTGGACTGAAATAAAAATAACACCATATTTAGAATGATTTTTTGTGCGAATGAATATGGAGCTTATCGTCGCTGCGGGAATCTGTCATCCATTTGTGACGATTTTGTGCTTATGAAAGATTCAAAAGTTCAATAGTCATGTGTAGGTGTGTGAAGAACATTAGCATATGTAAATTGATCCCTTTTGCCATTTCTTTCAGACGTCACCCCTCTGCATAAACAAATACTTACTCAAAATACTTAGTGATAACTAAACAGATATTTTTTAGTGTAAAAAGAAATTTAAATATAAAATGTTAGGGCATACACAAAACGAAATAGAAGTTTTCTTTGTTTATCATTCCATAAAGTATTTACTGAGATAATCTACGAAATCAATGCATTTCAGGCCAAACTATAGTAATGAGGAAAATTGAATTGACACATATACAATGGATCAAGGTAACCAAGATCCATGCATAGACTTGAAAAGCCGACATCCACTTCCGCCACTCATTTTCCTTGCGCATTATTCTATCATTCACAGAAACGATCCAAATGAAAAGAAATTCCTGGAAATCTGCAGATTGAATGAACTAGTGCTTAATGTCGCAGTGGTAATGTTACACCCATAACCTGTAGAAAATTCTCATATAACTAGGGCTAGGTGGCTTACTTTCATCGTCTGAGAGGCTGGGGAACTCGTATATATGCTCCACTGTGTTACGACTGTGTGGAATACAGAAACCAAATTCAAAGTCGAAGCACTTCAGCATCTTCTCCCGGAAGTAATGTTTCTCAATCATGCGGAACTTGTTCACGGGTTTGTCCCCAACAACAAATTCTACTCTGAAAACAATAAACATGAATCCATGTGAAATAACCACCGTCAATAAACACCTCTACAAATGTTACTACTTGACAAAAACTATTCTAAAGTTGATGCATATGAAATGTTCAATTAAGTGTGTGATTTATTGCTTAACGTCAGTGGGAATCTGCCACCCATATGCAAATGGAACTTTCAACAATAAAATGTTACTAGTGTGGTACTTTGCTCAGGGAGTTGCATACAAGAGCCACCTACAAGAGCTGCTTTCAAGATTCTTTCACTTATATCACAGCTTGTCAGTTTAGGGCAGGAGGAAACCTGCAACATCCGTGGCACTGAATGTTGCAGTGAGTGAGTGAATATGGAGGTTAACGTCGCTGCGGGAATCTTACACCCATTTGCGACGATGTACGTTGTAGTAAACCTGCACGCACCGGCTGGTACAGACAGACCAAGGATGATAACTGCATTTCCACTCTACAGACAATGATCGTGTCAGAAATGTTACTTTACGACCATTGGTCTAGCTCATCTGGGACGGGATTTGAACCTGGGGCCTTTGGCTCTGAAGTCCAACGTCCTACCATTGTGCTACCACCCGGCCCGACGAAACCATAATGTGATTTGTAGCAAAAACTTGTATTATCGATGCACGAGAACAATCGAATTGACGTGTTGATCATGACATATTCGATTGTTCTCATGCATTGATACTACAAGATGCTGCTACAAACCGCACCGTGAGAGTCCATCTCTAACAGCACCACATATCGAGTGGCGGCGTCTGTTTGTACATACGTGGCGCCAACTGTGCGGAGCTTGAGGAACTGCGGTGTGAACTGGTATCTGACGAATCTTCCGGCGTTGGGATCCGCGTCCTCCATGTCTATCTCCGGCTCCTCGTTCTCCTCTGTAACACACACACACAGTTACATTGTGTAACACACAGCACACAGTTACATTGTGTAACACACAGCACACATTCTAAATTACCAATAGATACAGTAACAGACCAAGTCACCAGTACACCACAATACAATGTATGATGATATGTGTATCGTATTGCAAGCAGTGACAGAAACTTACCATTAATACTTACTGGCCCGAATAATGATACAAATAACAAATGTTTACAAAAAACATGAATTTCTACTGGCCCTTAGGATACCTTTAGCATTGGGAGAAATGGCCGGGCCAGCAGTAATTTCGAACACTGCTTGTATCCAAGAAATTATTACTCTAGCACTAGCAGTAGCAGCAGCAGTAAGACCATGAATGTCCACTAGCTTAGTAATGTCGCCCAAGTCTTGCCAGTGAATTTAATGTTCTTGTTAACTATGCATTAAGCTGTAGATTATAGGATCATACATTACCTACTGAGAACTTTCGACTTAGTGAATCTAATATTATAAGTTAATATAGTAATAATGTTATCAGTTTACAGCACTGAAATCCAAATTCGATTATGAAATATTAATTCCTGTTTTTTTCAGCAATATTATATGATGCTTCGATGAATTCTTCAATCTACCGACAGAAGCATACATAAAATACATTGCATCACACATTAACCCAGACAAAACTAGTACACTGTATTACGTAATCAACAGTTCTGGTTTATCATTATTCCTGTTCTTTGTAGAATCACCAAGTATTTAGAGGGCCAATGCTATCTCTCCTTCTATCGCCCTGTGCTGCCTGTACTTCAGAAAGGCCCATTGTAAGTAGTTGAAGGAAGCAATCATAAAATATCTCTACTTTACCTTCTGGCGTATTTGTGAATGTTTGAAATGTCATATTTATTTTGATTAGCATGCAAATATATTTTCTTATTTTATTTCTTTATTTGTGTGAGTGTGTGTGTGTGTGTGTGTGTGTGTGTGTGTGTGTGTGTGCGCTTGCGTGCGTGCGACATAAATACAACTTTGTTATACATGTATTACTGTTATGATTACTATTATTAATTTTTATTATTATTATTATAATTATTATGAAGGTGTGGGATGGTTGCACTGGCAATGGCGGGTCCTTTGTTGAACAAGCCAGACGTCACAGCAGAGGAGGTTCTACAGAGAGGAGTCTCCAAGAAGTATTCTCGCCAAGGGGAACTCTTCTCAGGTAAGTCAGCATTCTCTTGTATCTGTCATCGTCTATATGAACAAAATATTCCCATTGTGACGTAAAACAGTAATTCATTCGTGTATATGTGTGACGAAAAAAACTTCAAGGGAAAGGTAATGTGAAATAATATAAATAAATAATAGTGTCAGGACTTAAAAGTTATAAAATTAATTTCACTCTGTAGTTTCTGGTAACTTATAATTATTAAATTGTCTATGATTTATTATAAAAATGTTTTTGAAAAAGACATTTAGAAAAAAATAACAACAAGTTGTTCACAGCATGTTTAACAGTGTTGTTACAGGCAGCACTGGGCGATAGGAGAGATATAGCACTGGCCCTCAAGAAACTGTGTCTGTACCTAATCCAACACAGAGAGGGTTAACAAGGACTACCACTACCATGACTACTAGTAGATATCTGCATGTTCCGACCACTCAGTCGCACGTGACCTTTGCTCGTCTTGCAGCTGATTGGATGATGCAGTTGGCCAGGGAGATGCTGGGATGCAGCGCGGAGCAGCTGGAGATGACGGAGGGGAGGTGCGCGGTCGTGTGGAGGATGCTGCGAGGCTCGCTGTTACTGGTGCCGTATCCTTGACAACCATGTTGCATGACTGCTGAATCGTCGTAAATGGGTGAAAGATTCCTGCAGCGACGTTGACCTCCTTACATGACTGCTGCAAACATCCATACCCTTATATGATCATAATAGGATACTCTTATCTGTAGTGTCGTAAACTGACAATCTGTGAAACGAGCAAAATAATCTTGAAAAGTATGTACAATCGTAGTGGGGACATTGACCTTGACCTTGCAAGATATGATGCTGATAAGAACCACTATCCCTGCTTGAAGAAAGGCCACAAAGCACACTGGGCTCTAGTGACAGGTAGGTTTGGTCATCTAACAATGATGACCTCGCTCATTGAATATTTCCTTTAGCTGGGTTCCGTTCCACAGAATCATCGAGAATCGTAACTCTATGTGAATGTGTAGGCATTACAACTAGTGGTATTAACTAAGATTCTTCTGTGAAACAGGTCCCAAGTCGCAGGTAATGCATGGCTTCTGCAAGTCCCAGATAGTTCAAGGCTTCTGCCATTAATCTGGTTTTATAAATCCACATGGGGCCTATTCTTGAAACGTTTTTACAAATTTCTTAGCCTAAGAACAGTTCGTAGCCATACTATAAGAATAGTTAAGATTGTCTTACGATCATAAGAACATTTTGAGAATAGGCCCCAAGTACTGTCATTCTATTATTCTCCGAGGTTCTTCAAATTACTTGCGACATTCCCGCAGGTTTTTTCGTGGTTCTGGACAAATCCCTGGAGAAGACGCTCAAGGAGTACCTGCCAGTGGACCGCGACGTTCCCAACCTATACCACTGCCGGGACCACAGACAGCTGGTGGTGGTGCAGCACCAAGTGGTGCGGTCCGCCAAGATCGTGTACATGTTCGCCCACCAGGGAAAGAGCAAGTACCCAGGGATCTGGCCTTTGGACGACCTCCTGGCGAGTAACGCTAACCTCCGCGAGATGGACCCTGAACGCGCACGTGGCCTCGCGGAGTACGCCGTGCCTGGGGGCGGGATTAGAGCGGGGCTGTGCGGGAGGATCGTCGTTATTTCCAGGACCGGAAATGGGAAAGGAAATGGG
>JAVCKZ010055270.1:0-16692 GCA_034780755.1 Lepetodrilus elevatus | reverse complement strand
AAGGGGCTTAAGTCCGTTTTTGATGACCAAATATAAAGCAAAAAATGACTTAGCCCCTTTATGAATACCGGCCCAGGACCCAATACCCGACAATCTGTTTGGTTGACATGATTACAGTTAGAGTTACGAACATATGTTATTCATAGTTTGGTCACGTGGGCCAGTCAGCTTATCGGGAATTGTGTCCGGATCCTTTTGATATACCTGAATCCCGGGTTCGGTTCCGGGTACCGGGAATTGGTCTCACCATAGTGACCACAGAAAAAGGTGAATATGAGAGCGCAGCGGTTTCTTAATGGATACGATTGTTTCATGAAATAGTTCCCGAAGCTTGCTAATTGAGCGGTAAATATGTCTTGGAATCCAGGAATAGGACAAGTTGTTATCTTTGGATTGTTTTTCAACTTTACTGTTTGCTACTGTGACTCCACATGCCGGTATAGCTGTATCTGGTAACTGAGAGAAACCCGAGTACGAGTGCCAAGGAAAGGCGTGATGGACTCTATAGATGTCAGATACGTGTTGTTATCTTTACGATATCCCAAACCAAGCTGTTAGGTAAGTTACTATAGCCTAGGTTTCGGATAGCCAACCGCGAGGTATGTCAATTACTATTAGGAATTAATTCCTTCGACACGACACCATTGAAGAACAGCCTGAACCTCTCAGGTGGTTACGTGGAAATGTGGAAATTATCAATCAGTTTATGGCGAAATGCTGAATGGATAAACATGTTTTAGTTTGCGATAGTCCACGACATATGGATACATACTTATATGTTAATACATACAATAACGTAGCATAATTGTACTGAATTACTGGCATATGATCATGATACATTCACAACAAGATAACTTTAATCTCAAAATGCACATAGAGTGACCGGGACCACCTCACAGCGTCTGCGCATATTGTTATCTATTACTGAAGCAGTCAGGTGGCTTCATAGACTAGTGGCTTCATAGTCTAGTGGCTTCACAGACTAGTGGCTTCATAGACTAGTGGATTCACAGACTAGTGGTTTCACAGACTAGTGGCTTCATAGACTAGTGGCTTAATATACTAGTGGCTTCATAGACTAGTGGCTTCACAGCCTAATGGCTTCATAGACTAGTATGAATGGTGATCGGGACAAACTATTAGATGGCATAATGTGCGTGCTCAGTGATCTGATAGTATTACCAAGGTCATTCGATCAGCGTGCACTCGGTATACCAGTTCAAACCCCTGGGGAGTATACAACCTATGCTGCCAGTTCAGGCACCTAGTGCTAATATTAATAATTCCATCTCATCGTACGGCGAACCCATTCACAGTTGGGTGGACTGGGACAGTGTGGTTTTAAGCACGTTGTTCAAGAGTGCAACACGATGACTTGAACTAGGGTCGAACCTAGAACCTCCAGATTATTAGGCGGACGCGGTTCCGCTGGACTACCAGTATTACGTCTGTTCAATATCCAGCCAGGGAACTAAGAATGCACAGTATAGTCTAATGGTACATGCACGTCTGCACTAGTCCATGTGTGAACATCCTGTATACCACATTTTCCTCGCTAACCAATTTCCTGTTTGGCAGTCAATACCATGTAATTACAGCCTCGTGGACACGGCTATTTGTTCATGATAAACCAACCGCATGCGTATGAACATGGCAAATGGAAATAACAATAAACTACTTCCGGTTTCAGTCTCCAATAAGTCCCAATCAGAAACACGGAATATCGATATATATCTATCAACCTAACCATATACATATATACACAGGAATTCAGGAAGTATGTGTCTTCCTTTATTGGTAAATGAATACAGGAATATATTCAGCGCATTAATTACCTAGTCAGTGTTAATCCATACTAGTTTTGTTTAATGGTATCCTATACTGTATGTACAATGGTATATGCTCTGAGCATTGCCTGCCAAGGTCAATATGCCAACATCAATTATTATTATTATTTTGTATTATTATTATTATTATTATTATTATTATTATTATTATTTATATGTTTCACAACGAAATGCGCATTACATGGAGTGAGTGAGTGAATGCATATGGAGTTTAATGTCGCTGCAGGTTTACATGGAAAACACATGCTTACTGCATGCTAAAAAGTGACAACTCTACATAGCATGCAAACATAGATAATCACGTTTTCGCATAGTTGGCAGACATATGAAAGCGATAACTCTTCGTAAACTCTTCATATTATATATCCAGACTTTTAGAAGTAAACAATAAAAAGTAATGTACAGTACACAGTTTGAGGCTGTAAACAGGCCATTAGAAAACATAACTTGTAATTGCAAAGTCGCAGTAGAAAGCCTACTTGATACAAACGAAAATAGATAAGTGGAAATGTTTCAATTTAAAAAAATCAGAATATGTTGATGAAACGTAACATGACGTTAAAATAGGAATATTTTTGTAGACGAGAAGAGAAGAGGGAGAGAGAGAGATAGCGATAATGAATTAACTGCACACAGATCCATTGACCGGTGTAATATTAACGCTTTCGAGTCTGTTTGGCGCATGATCGTGTTCACATTATTATTGGTTAATATTAGTTCACTCATACAACCAATCGTGCATTCCTACCAATCTCCAGAAACAATTGAAATATATGTGATAACTAATACATTGCCTATACATTTATATACATCATACAGGAATATGCAGATGCAAGTTTGCTTCTAAGCATCGTTATTCTCATAGCATTATGTTTTTGAATCGCAGAGAGTGAACAGCGCCCTAGACATGCCAGTCAAACATGAAGGATAGTCATTATTGGTGTCGAGCAATTTCAGTTTGATATGACAATCATCTAAAATTACAATCTTCAAAATGATGTTGTCGTTGCCAGGCAGTGTTTTCTAATAATGGCAACAGTACCTAGACTGGGTGAATCGTGACGCTTCAGTGTCAAACCTGCAGGTTCTTGTACAGATCTGGAAATAACTCCTCCACAGATTACTGGAAGTAGCAGATGGGGCCGGAGACAGCAGTTAACATTGTCCGTCCATGGAGATCTCTGTCAATCGGTAGGGCAATGGCTGCAGTCGGAGATTGCCGTCCATAGAAGCCAGGCTGGAGGTCTCCTCAGCGTCCGGGAATCATGGCACCCGGAAGTTAGTGTGTCGACGTGATGCGGGCATCAACAGTACCCGGAAGTTAGCGTGTCGACGCGATCGTGGCAGCAATGGTACCCGGAAGTTAGCGTGTCGACGCGATCGTGGCAGCAATAGTACCCGGAAGTTAACGTGTCGACGCGATGCGAACATCAACAGTACCCGGAAGTTAGTGTGTCGACGCGATCGTGGCACCAATGGTACCCGGAAGTTAGCGTGTCGACGCGATGCGAACATCAACAGTACCCGGAAGTTACCATGTCGACGCGATCGTGGCGCCAATGGTACCCGGAAGTTAGCGTGTCGACGCGATCGTGGCAGCAATGGTACCCGGAAGTTACCGTATCTACGCGATCCTGGCACCACTGTTACCCTGAATATACTGTCTCGACGCGATCGTGGCTCCAGACGCACTTCTATTCGTAACCTTGGTTTATCAACATTTAAGTTGGTGATCGCAGGTGTACTGTAGCACCGAGTACTCCTGGTGTTTCAGGTTTTATCCTACCGTAAAGCGACTAGCAGTGACGTAAAGCGACTAGCAATATGGCCAAATCTAATTGTCCCATTCTAAAACAAATACATTGTTCAGATGAATAGCAGTTACGCATGTCAATCGTTATACTTAATATCAATGCATGTTTGCTGAAAATAATAGCACATGTGTATCTATATACCCTTTTCCATCTACCCTCCCCACCCCAACCAGGCACACACACACACACACACACACACACACACACACACACACACACACACACACACACACACACACACACACACACACGCACACACACAAACATGCTCTTCTGATTTCATCCTTAAGGGGTTAACTTTACAGTATGGCCCAGATAAAGCCCAAATACTTCCATACAATCAGACTATCAGTTGTCAAACATCACTTCCGGCAAATATACTATGAAAAGGTCATACTACATGTATCGCTTCAATATTAAAGTACAACGACATAGTACTGTACCCGGAGGCCTGTGCACGGTGCCGTCACTATTTCTCCTGCTAGCTTGTCATGCAGAACATGCTTGTATTATGGTTGGAGGCACGGATCTGAAGTAGCTGCTTGTGGATAGTTGACGTTGGTTTTGGTCAGACTAATGTCTGCTAGGTTTGCATTGGTAACTATTTAGATCGCAGTAAATGTGGAGGAATTATCACCGATACCTAGCAAGAATACCACACTGTGTACGTGTGTACGGCTGATACGTATTATCCGAGCATTACTGTCAACAATTGGGTCTAGGCAGATGTGTTGTCCACCGTTGGCTTGATTCTGACAGGGACGAATGCTTGGTGTTACTATATGACTGTATATGATATCCGGAAGGGAGATTAAACATACACTACTTCTCCTGAAGGCAGTATATAGAAGTACAACTTATGTATGTGAACAAGCTCTTTGGAACGCTAAGTTGTTTCAGGTATACATCTCCCCGGGCACTTCACATCATCTCCCTCTTTACAAACATTTAAGACTAATTTTAAAGCACATTTCTTTTCAAAGGTTTCTACAACAGCCTACTGGCTTACATTTGTGTCTACCTCGTCCACTTTCATATTTGTTATGCACATGCGCACAGAGCGTCTACATTGCCATATTATATGCATACCAAAGTATGAGTAAGATTGACGAGCATAGTCTTACGACATAATGTAATCTGAAGTCTTGAATTGGTATACAACATAGATTATGGCGTATTTGATTTGACGATGCTACAAATTAATTTCCTGTCTCGTGGGCTTCCCGTACTGGAGGAACATAATCTATTACCTATCCGCTTGTGTCGGGAATGTGTGAGACCAATTATTTACGCTATAACATAGCGCCACAACTTTTGCATAAGCATAAAGAAAGTGATTTGTTTTCATTAGTTCATAAGGTTATCGTCTCGACGTGTTTGGAGATTAAGATAAACGCATCAGGATTGTCTGTATGCGTCTGTCTATTACGAAAAACGCATCGCTCCGGACTTGTCGTAATTGACACCTGTGTTGAGATGCGTCCTCTTTTGGGAATCGTGCTGGTAATACCCATCACCAAGAAATGTAAGATATGGGAATTAATTTCATCGCAGAACATGCACATGTATGCCAATTTGGAAACGCCATTCTTTACGACTTTAAAGGCATACTATTACATATATTAATTGTCATTTTGGAGTAGTTCTCAGCTACAACTGCAAAGTACATTCATTTGAGATACTTACAGTCATGTTTGTACTTCCAAGAAACTTTCCACCGCTGTATGGTAGATTCCACTGCAACTCTCTACGTATTGTTATTTGCTTCATTATACCAATACAAGGGGACATCGCATAACTTAAAGTGGTACGACTAAAATATAATACGTAACGGCAACGTTTGCTTGCAATTTCTTCATAGATCATGTATCAAAGATACTATACAAATAGTGGAACGTTCCTTAAAGGCATAATATCACGGTTGATTGACCTATATAATGGACACACGAATTTCGATCTGAGACTAATTACCCATGATTTGTTCACCCAATATATGTATTTACTGATGTACTTATCCCCCAGCACTCGATAGTTATAAAACAAATGCTATTTTATGTTAAATAAGGGAACGTTCCGCTATTTAAATGTATTACTATTCTAAGAAAGAATTCGAGCAAACATTAGAGTTACTTCCCCTTTGAATGATGTATTTATGTATCAGGGAGGGGGTTGCATTGGAGATTTGTCAACGATACAGCAGTGGAAAGCTTTTTGGAAGTAGGCTACAAACATGATTTTATGCATGTCAAGTGAATGCACTTCGCAGTTATAGCTAAGAACTAGTAAAAAACGACCATAAATATCTGTGATATTATACCTTTAAAGGTAAACTAAAGCTTACAGTATTCAAGTAATATACGATATAAGGCCTAATTATGCAGTTTTCTCGAACATTGCCAACGGCCCTAGATAACTACTTCACGTCATGAATGGCCATTGTTACTCGTCATGAATGACTATTGTTACTCTTCACTATGTGCGTCAACTTGGAATAGAATATAACGGACATAATTAAGTCGAACGTATGAACATAGAAATAACGAACCATTAACGTTTCATACAACCGGGGCCTGGTACATTCGTCATTTCGATTGTTCACGGGTGATACGGTGTCATGTCGGTCCGCAAGATTCCGTATTTCCTTAGGCGAATAAGACATAGGCTAATACCGTATTACCCGTGAACAATACTAATAGTAGCCTATAGCCTACATGACGCATTTTAATTTCAGTCCCTCGAAAAAAATGGAAGGGTGTGTCCATCTCTACACAGTCCTCGCAGTCTTATGTAAGTTTTTTATTTTTATTTTTGTTGTGGGCGATATTTTGACAAATTAATTAGTAGCCTATACATAATCAAATCCATCCACTTTTGCTTCATCTTCCCCCGTGTTATGTGGAGCATGTGCTTACATATAATGCGCTCTACGTGTCTGCGACTAGAAGATGGACAGTCGAACTTATAACCTAAACTTTCCGAGTTTGAACCCCGCTTCGGGAGCTCGGCATCAATGTCCACAGACGTTATATTTACTACGGTGGTCATGTCGGCAGTGCAGTGATCATCCTTGATTAGTCAGTACCAGAAGCTGCGTGCAGGTTTACTGCAACAATACACCATGTGCTACAAGTGTTGCAGGTTTCATCCTTTAAGTTCCGAACTGGCAATCTGCGATACCAGAGCGACTCGAGGTCTAGAATAGCCGGATACACTTCCAACGGCTTGCGTAAAATGTGACTATCATTGGATCGGTGTTACTTAACATATTACATGTATGTACTTATCAAAGGTGTTCGCGTTTACATTCATACACATATCGTCGGAATATCATATATACATTTTACCATGAAATGTTATTGATTTTATATTTCAGACCCTATAGTTGTGAGTGGACAGGTGTCAACAACTGTCTTAGAGGCAACTGAATTCGCACAAGTTTTCACGACTCCAAACTACCCAAGTAATTATCCAGCGTAAGTAACATAAAAACCCAATTCTAGGTGTTTTAGTCCATATTTAAATTTCAATATTGAAATAACATGGAACATTAAAACTGTTTAACGTATGACACACCTATAACCAGTGACCACAAATGTATAATGCAGACGCCCATTCATGAATATGATCCAGGTTCATACAATAGACTACAGTAAAATATAACACACAAACAATGACTATTATAATCATTCATTAAAGTATACCGGAAAATGTTCTTGGTGTAGTACATAGCCAAGTGGGACACATACATGTATACGGATTTCGAAGATTGTTGTTTTCGAGCTTTCCTGGTTTCAATACGAAGAAAAAAAATATATAACTACTGCTAATTATTGCAAATAGATGTTACGGTATCTTTGGTAAACTGGGCCCATTGAGTTAACGGGCTGACTATGGCGTTATTTTCAAGATCCCTGGTACCATATGTCACGGCGGAAGTTGAGACTAGATTGAATTGATACCTATCTAGAAGTAAACGGATATTCATGAAGCGATAACTACCGGTATATGATTGCGGAGACCATAGTGACCTTCCTTCAAGCCACGTGACCGGATGTGCTGAGAAGTTTGATTCATGTGACATCCGAACGGGGTACGGATACGAGTTAGTCCTTGTCAAAGACGTTTCGTAGCAATGTTTTCGATTGTTAATGATTGTTTACATTTCTTTAAACGTCTTTGACAAGGAATAGTCTTTGGCAAGAAGTTGTAATGTTGTTTTTTCGTAATGCCAAACAAATCATTAAAAGTCGAAAAAACTGCCACGAAACGTCTTTGACACGGACTAGGATGCGAGTGTAAATACACATTTGGTTATATTTGTTTTCATCATTTACCTCTTTTTAGGAGGGTCGATTTATACTGGAGAGTATCCACTTCAAATCTAGACACCACTCTCGGAGAATGGGTGGTGAACATCGAAATAGAAGACCTACGAATAGAGTCCGACCCCGAGTGTGCTTTCGACTACCTAGTTATTTACGATGGTAAGAAATGACAACTCGACTTCCGTGATGCTGAGTCGATTTCATTTCGACATCTCGACATAAAGTACACTGTTTTTCAAAAATCTTATATGTCTATATGTTAGCGGCAATAAGGAAAATCCGGTAATAACGTTAATGCCTAGGTAATAAAGTAATCCACAAATGGATTGTTTGATATCTTTTGAATTATCAAGATAATTTCACGAAATTTTTCCTTGGCTCTACTGGTCACAGCAGAAGATTTCGAAAAAGCAGTTATGTTTATGATATTTGTATAACAAACAGTAATTATCACTATTCCGGGACCATGCAGTAATACATGATAACGTGCTCTGAACCTTTTCAGTTACATTATTTTTATTGGAAGTATCAGATAAATATGTATGACTACATTGTTTCACCTTATAATATACCAATCATAATCACTGTTATTGGGCATTAGAGTTAAATGAACCCTTGGAAGTACCTTATTACCTAAGCATTAACGCTATTGCCTAATTTTCCTTATTGCCGCTAACATATATACATTGTCATTCACCTTTAACAGTGCTATTTTACATAGCTGTCCTTTGCAATAAAGTGCATCCGTACTATAAAGGCTTGGCCACACAACGAGCATGATAAAAATGTTCCGAATTTGTTTTACCGTTACAACGATCACACAAATCTCATTATCGTTATTAGTGCATGCATACTACATTTCGCAATTATTTTTTTCCCCTGGTTATCGTTATCGTTGTGACCGCGCCTTCACTGAAAACACGTGACCAACTTACGTTTGGCATCCGAACGACAGCGAAAAAATGGGCAACGTTTGAAAGAGACCTTCGGGCCTCCAGAACACTACTCTATTGTACCAGTCTCCTGTCAATATGTTCCACAGGGCCAAACTCATCACCTGCGGACAGACAGAGAGACGGAGACGTACCAGCTGTACTTACGTTTGACACCCGAAGGAGAAGGAAAAAATGGGGAGTGTCTGAAATAGGCCCTCCGGTCTCCAGAAGCGAACCCCAGCATACCACTGGCCTGTCCACAGTCGGTCTCCCGACAGTGTCAACACCTAGAGAGGAAGGAGAGTGAAAGGAGACAGGCATGCATGCCCTGTTCATGCGGAAAACCCAGTGAAAAACACAAGTCGTGTGCAGAAGAGAAGTGTGTGTAGACAGTGGACCCCATACATGATTATATATACTGTACTCAACAAAATTAATTAAGCACCGGGAGATATTATTTTTCGAGAAGTTTTCTGAAAAATTTTGGAACTCGGCTTGCGGAACCCAGTGCCATTCACTCTTCAGATATATCTCTGCAGGTTCTTGAAGAATACCTGAATCCTGTAGAAGCTTAGATATTGCTCTGTTGTAAAAATTATACAAGGAAATATTTACGTATCCAAAAAGGTTACTGGCCCTTAATTAATTTTGTTGAGTATATATATGAGCCAGCAGACCAGCCACCAAATAATTCTGTTAATAAAAAACAACTGCGGATATATATATATAGTGTTATCCCAGTTTGCCCATATTACCACAACAGTTTCACCAGGATCCCACTTGAACAGTGATTATGTCTTGAAATGCAATGTAATACTTACTAGTTTAAAATAATAATACATTAAAGACTATTACATTCCTATTAGGGCTGCCACGATTCGCCTATCTCGCAAGACGATATGTATCACGATATGTGAATACAATACCTATCGCGATTCAATTTTAAAGAATTTTGGGAAGATTTTCAGTAATCATGTTATATGAAGGCCATTATTTCTTAAAATATCCAGTACAAATATCCAGTGTGAAAAATACTGAAATCTAACTTTAAACTTAATAAGAGCGGAACTAACTTGTTAAAATCAAGAATATTAAGAAAACAAATAGATCTGAACATGTATTTTAAAATCGATTCACAGTAAAATTATGAATCAATTCACAAAGAAAGAATCACATATCACGATATAAGAGGTAAAATGGTGATGCATCTGTGAATCGTGACACCCCTAATTCCTAATCCTATAACCAAAGCATCCACTAGTAGCCACTCTGACACTACAGCAGTCGCTATTATCAGTGTATTCATCGCTCCCTCGATATAATGCTGAAGTTGGGGTCCATGACATGCCACCCGCGTTATAATACCCGCGTTATATCAACGAATATAACTGGAGGGGAAAAAATATTTTATTTATTTATTATTATTTTTTTAAATGGGGTCCACGTTAGACCCCGCGTTGTATCCGAATCCGCAGTGCATCGAAGGGCGTTATATCGAGGGAGAACTGTAGCACAACTAACAGGATGTCATTTGCAACATATCAACAAAACTAAATCTGAATACAGTGAAAGTACATCATCATCAGACATATTTTAACTTTTTTTGTTATCTTCAAGGGAGATAACTCTTATTCCCAAAAGGGACCAATATTTATATTTATTTATTTTAAATTGGAGTTTAGAGCCACTTTCAAGATCCTCTCACTTATACAATATGGGCAATAACTCTAAATCCTGAGATAGGAGAAAAACATTGAGTTATTGTTTTACGTCACAGAGGGAATCTTTCATCCATAAGTGACCGAGGAGAAGGAGAAAGTAGTAGTAGTCGTCGTAGTTGTTGTAGTTACTTACGTAGACGACGAAGACGGCGTAGAAGCAGATGCAGATGGTGCTGGCTCTGCTGACTTTGCGCAGATCCTTGAGTAAGCCCAGAGGCAATCCAACACACAGACACAGGAACACGATCAGATACGAACGCAACGTCCAAGTGTTCTGCCGAAAAGTAGAAAGAAAAACTCTTGTAGATTTTTGGTTTGAATTGCAGCATGGATTTTATATATTTTTAAAAAAAATATATTTTTTGGTCGCAGCAGAAATATTTTGTCCATTCGCAACTGCGGCTTAGATTTAAGTAAATCCTTAGAGTTAAGTTAGGTCATATACTAGCGATATATTATCACTTTTCAAGATTATTTTTATCACATCGTGTCATGAACCTGCAACACAAGTATGTTAAAATTATTCAAACAACGATAAAACTCACCTCAAAGCCAACAAATTTTGACACAATGGCCGGTCCCAGATCTCCAATAATAACGACCTGTGCTACCAGTGTTCCCAACTGTAGACCGATCATGCTGTAACCATAGTAACAATGCATGAATAATTAAGTTATTTCGATTTTATATTTTATATTTTTTTTACAGTTTTCTACATTATTTTACTGATTTGGTTAGAACATGTTCAAAATGGGAGTGAGTGAATATGGAGTTTAACGTCGCTGTGGGAATCTTTCACCCATTTGCGACGAGTTAAAAATGGGAGTGACATTTCCAACGAATGATTGCTATATATGGTATTAGCCAAAAGTGATTGGACAAACTAATTGTACTGTTCCAATTATTGCAATAGACTTTATAAATACAACTTGCACTCTGCTAATACCAGCACTCGTTGGGACCAAGATAATATGCCGGTTTTGAGAGAGTGCCGGATTACTCAGTTTATCAAGAGTTCCGTTCGACTTTCGTCAACGTCATATGCAACTATAAGTTAGTAGAGCGGCTAAGAGACAAAAAAAACACCCGAATTGCAGATTTACCGAAGAGACCATTTCCTTGTGGTTATTACATGTATTTCATGATTTTCTACAGAGAAGGAACACTTCATTGGGTTTTACTTCAGAAAAATAGCTGCAGTTATGTACTGTTTTGTTATTTTTTATGGACATCCCTTATAGCTACAGAGAAAAGCAGTAATATACATCAACAAAATTACGCGGCAGACACCTTAATAGCTGCAGTTCTGTAACTCAAAGGTGCCCCGTTTACTGTTTTGCTATTTATTATGGGCATCCCTTAGCTATAGAGGAAGCAGTAATATATACATCAACAAAAGTACGCGGCAGATCCCAATGCGCATGTTAAAAACCATTGCAGAACCATCTTTGTGCATGACTTTGACCATGTATAGGCCTACCCATGCAATCAGTACAGCCATCGGAGATTGTTTTTAAGACATTAACTCAAAGCGAACGTATTTCCGTTTGAAAACTGTGCTTCACAAAGCAGTCGCACTATAGTCATGAACTAAATCAGTGCGTGCGCCATGCATTTACTATAGCAGGAAACTATGTATACCTAGATTTTCGCTCGACTACAGTACGACCCTTTCGAGAAGCGGGAACTAGGCGCCGAGGTTGTCGACAGTATCTTCCATTTAGATTGTAGTCACAGCCGGTTGTTCGTCTTTAATGCACTATGACAGTCGTAGTCATAATCACATGCGTAAATGTAGGCATATAACGTTTTATAGCAAAGTTGATTTTTCTTGTGGTGGTTTTTCATTCAACATACTTTGTGTTCACATTTTAGATGCCGCATAGATACATCCCATTTTAATTTTGGAAAGTGACTCGTACATTTTAAATGTTTCCGCGGGTTATGATAGTAATAGTTTTAAAATATAAACACTAAACACTAAACACTAAACACTAAACACTAAACACTAAACCAGAACGTTGCTTGCCCTCCAGGCGTGCGTGAGGAATCTTGATGAATAATTAAGTGTCAAACATTACGACTATCATCATTATTATCATTATTATTATAGCTGATTTTGCTACATTTACATGTCGAATTTATGCATTTAAACCATGAAACTAGGGGTGGGTCTAGTAATGAAATCGGTTACTGTTCTTATTTGTCCTGTTATTTAGCACCAATGAGCAGCATATGTTGGAATATGTCGGCGGTTATTATTATTATTATTATTATTATTGTTATTATTATTATTATATTATTACTATATTATCATTAATTATTAATTTTAAGAAGTTGGTTTCAGCATCTCTTCGTGCTTGGAGACTCTAAATAGTATTCTTTTTTTTTTGTACTGCCAGCCCAATAGCGAGGAGATGGGAAGAAGGGTGTACCTCACCCATCACCTGGATCTGCAAATGTAAACTGCTTCTTCTCATATAAATCATAATATGACATCATTATCAATGACGTTTCTGTGTGTTGCAGGTATCGGCGTCGTCTAGAGCGCGAGAGGTACTACACCCAGGCTGTGGAGCTCCCGTCCTCCTCCTCTCCCTGCAACATGAACAACTCCTCGTCCTCGGGGGGTAAGCTCGCCCAGGAGATCGCCGACGAGTTCCTCACCTGCAAGATCTGCTTGGAAGGCTTCAAGTCGCCCAAATGCCTCGATTGCCTCCACACGTTCTGCGAGCAGTGCATAGACAACCATGTAATGTCAGAATGCACCTACAAGAAGTACAGCGACTACAGAGAGTTCACATGCCCGCTGTGCCGGAAGCGCACTCAGCTTCCGATAGGAGGCGTCAAGAAGCTTCCGGACAACTTTCTGGTCTCCAGTCTAGGAGAAACCATTGCTAGGCAACGTCCGTCCAAGTTTCCGTTTTGCGATATCTGCAAGTTGGTGAATCGTAAGCACAGGGAAGCGACGTCCAAATGTCTGGATTGCAACAAGCTGCTGTGTAAGCAATGTGTGGATATACACAAGGAGACAAAGGTGACAAAGACTCACAGTTTGTTCGATGTAGAAATTGAGAAGGATATCGAGTGCAAGGAGCATAAGGACGAGGTGGTCCGCTTCTACTGTGAACCCTGCGAGTTGTGTATATGTGTTCTCTGCACGTTCAACGAGCACAAGGATCACGACATATCCCAGTTCTCAGAGGCAGTAATGAAATACAAAGAGGCCATCCAAACTTTGCTGAACAACTGCAAGGGACGAATCGACGTCTACGACTCTCAACTCGCCCTCCTCAGTAAATGCGAGACTGTGATCAAAGCCGCCGAGCAGAACATCCGGGATGTCGCCATCCAGTTCATCAGCGAGATCCGCAACAAGGAGAAGACCTTGATAGACGACCTGCACGGGATCTACGGGCCGGAGCTAATGGAGTACGTGTCCCGACGCGCCGAGATGCAGACGAACCTCGACGGCTTGAAGAGCACGTGCAACCTGACCGAGCTCGTGCTGAAGGGCAAGGACATCGAGTTGCTCCTGCTGAAGAGACAGGTCCAGGAGAAGCTATCCGGACTGGCGGACATCGAAATCAAAGACCTGCCCAAGACCGTCAACAAGGTCATCTCCTTCCACACCGGGACGCTAGATATGGGAGAACTGGAAGATGAAGACAAACCCAACAGGAGCTCCTCAAACAGACGAGGGTACGGGGCCTCCAGCCACAGCGTGGACACCAAGGTTGCGGAGACCCAGACCGCCGGACCGACCAAAGTCAGCACCTGCAACAGATGCTTGCAGACCGATCTGCCGCCAGAGCCGTCCTGCAACGACAAGTACATAGCCACGGATAGCACCGACACGGTGGAGAAGGCGGTCAACACGAGATCTCGCAGTATGCATTCTCTGACGAACCAAATGAAGGAGTCCAATTCAAGAGAGGACAGTTCACCACCGGAAGTAGCGTCCCCCGAGCCCATGTCATCTCCCGTGCCCAGGAGACATCGTCGACGTCGAGAGAGACCCAGGCCAGTGGAAGTATCCGTCAGACCGACGACTAATTCGCCAGATTACGGCGGGCGTTCGCCACGGCTAACGTACAGCAGCAGCATCGACGACAGCTTTTTCGACGCTTCAAGCAACGGCAACAGCAACACGGCATCTTCACCTGTGTAAACGCGTAGGAATATATAGCTTAGAACCGGATTAAACTCTACAATCTTTGCATATTTTCGTGAGACATTGTTTCGTATTTGTCACGTGACCATTGTGACATTATCACGTGCACGTGATAAATATTGTGTACGATGTGTGGATGCTCGAGAAATATCGCCACGTGACGAGATTTGAGCGTGACTGACTGTCAAGTTTACCAAGATAGGAACGACATATCACGTTGTGTATGCATTTACTTATTTATTTATTTATTTAGTCTTACATATTTGTATTCATTCGTCTCAGCTTTCGTACTTACTAGTGGTATATCCTATGTGCAACTTGTTGTCAATACAGCAACAATGATAACTCATCTCTACAGGTATTTACTTATACATGTATACACTACAACGTAGAACTTCTAATGCAAGTGTAAGCGGATATATATCGAGGATTGGAAAGTGTTTCGGTGTCATTATTTACCTAATTCGCCTTTTGAAGACTGAGCATATAGCTATAGTTTGTTTTCAAAGTGTGCCTTGCTCATTTTGGCTGTTGGTGATTTTCTTGAATTAATATTGTAGGACAAACTGCGATACCGCGCATTATTAAAGAAACGTATAATTATTACCATTTAACTACATAAATATATCAATATGGGATAGGACTTTAAAGGCATACAATCATACTTAGTTGACCTACATAGTGGTCTCACAAAGTTTTACCTGAAATTATACGCATTTGATTTGATCCATATCTAGTGTTACACTGATTATTATCAATATTTTAATATTTTTGAATTAAATGATCGTTATTATAAATGGTGGCAGATCACTAAATATAAATACAACAAGACAAATGTTAGGTGTTTCCCCTTTACACAGACCAGTAGCACCACCTCGAGTTATGTCATTGAAATTCACAAATTAGAAACGTTCGATGAACCGTACATTGATTATAGTCCTTGACACTGGGTACCGCGTGACATTTGGCGCTCTAACTTGACCAATGAAAATCTGAAAATGCACGTGCATTCTCTCCAAAACAGTCTAACTCGGCTAACAACCACTAGATACATGCTGCGTTTACAAATATGTGTACAATTCGGAGGGGTGATCAAAGATGTTACCGCAGAAGCGTTTAAAGAAATCTGTTAGCTAAGCCATGGTCTATACAGTTCGTGTATATGTATATGTATGATTAAATGAATGCCATATTTAGCTTCAATACAATCCAAAAAACGTCGTCTGTGGTTGTATGCCTTTAAATGTCATCGCTCCTGAGATGTTTCTTTATCTACCAAGCATCGTCATTGTGCCTTTAACGTGTCTTTAACACCCCCCTCCCCTTATATGTCTTCGTCTATAGTTTCGTGTTCAGCCTTTATATGTTGATTAAGAAAAGTTTGATTGTGCAACATTTTATTTTAAAACGTCATGTGCTAAACGTGCGTACACTATTATAAAGAGAAAGAAAAAAATCGAAGACGCGACAAGGACATTTTTACTGAAATGTGTTACGAGCCAGTTGTATCATATTATGTACAGACAAGTATATGAGCATGTGTACGGATACATATATGTACAAATAAACACTGCTGTGATCTAGCTGGATGGAATCGGGTCCTGTTCTAATATTAACATTAAATTCGGTGTTTCGGTGTACACAGCCTACACTCTAGACAAAGTTGCTTTGTCTCCATAATGCTTCTGCTATATGCGCTATGGTCAATATAACTGAATACATAGGATGCGATAGACGGCTGGATTTCTGGGTATCATTTCTCGAATCTCTCTTATGCACTAAGAGACCATAGCGCTCTCTTTGCCGATAGCTAATACATTGCTAAGAGAGTGCTATGGTCTCTTAGCGGATAAGAGAGCTTCGAGAAACGATACCC
>JAVCKZ010055259.1:0-16696 GCA_034780755.1 Lepetodrilus elevatus | reverse complement strand
ACT
Organism: Lepetodrilus elevatus; assembly: GCA_034780755.1. Lineage (NCBI taxonomy): Eukaryota > Metazoa > Mollusca > Gastropoda > Lepetellida > Lepetodrilidae > Lepetodrilus > Lepetodrilus elevatus. Next base: position 16,693 of record JAVCKZ010055259.1, on the reverse strand, counting down.
ACTACTACTACTACTACTACTACTACTACCACTACTACTACTACTACTACTACTACTACTACTACTACTACCACCAGTATTGACCGGTCCACCGACGTGTGTGTCTAGTCTGAATTGCGTGGGATGACCAACAGGACAAAGTCCACTGACCGACGGCTACTCGGACAAACTCAGCCAGCTGTGTCACGTGACTCATATTTAATATATGTGTATACCTGTACACGTCACACGTATATGTGTGAAGTAGGAGTCAAGTCGTGGACATGTATGTTATCAGAAAGATGAATGTAGTGATGTCTGGAGTTTAAAGTGTAAGACTCTTAACTACTATACGTACTGTCTGGTGTCGCGTTTATGTATGTTACCAATTGAAGAACCTGTCCTATTGACGTTGCCAGTACATACACTGTAATACACTGGGTTTTTTCCACACTATTTATCATTATCAGTGTGGGGCAGTTATGAAGATATACATTTACAAAAAATAGTTTTATCTTTTGTTGTTAATTGGGGTTTAGAGCCGTTTTCAAGAGTTTCACTTAATTATAAGGAGTTTTAAGGCAGGAAGAAATCCGCATACCCGTGGCGCTGAATATTGCAGTAAACCTGCGTGCACTGACTGGTGCTGACAGACCAGTGATGGCCATGAAACCAGATGTAGTTTTCCTCTTTTATGACAGAAACAGTACGACCAGTTTCAAAGAGATGAAACATAAATGGCTGGTAGCACTGTATGTACCCTAAGAACATAAAGACGATCGTCATTGGGAACTCAGATTTACCCACAAAGGGCGCAACCAAACTACCGGAAGTATCCGACAAGGTCTGGTCTTCGGAACACAAGGACATTTCCTCGATCACTTTGGAAAAAGTAGGCGAAATATTCCTCGAAATTCGTTTGAAAATGAGCAACATACAGTCTCCAAATGATTCGTTTTCCTTGTGTTCGATATCTTCTCATGGTCAGACAACTGCATCCATTAACCGGGGTAATAATAATGTAGCGCTATGAGCATGCTTCTGAAGCATGGGCTTGGCGCAATATAAATGCGCTTATTATTATTATTATTATATTATTATTATCTGCTTAGACATGAAAGCCAAACCCAAAGGCATATGCATACTTGTAAGCATCCGGAAATTTGAGAACTACCGATACGGTACTGAGAAGGATGATACATTTTTGGAAGAACGGTTCGTCCAATTTGGATTTAGTTATTCTGGAAACAAATCTAAATTCTCATGAATTAAAACAACTTGTACAAGATAAGGCAAACATTGATCACTCAAAGTACAAGTGTTTCGTTAGCGTCATGATGTCGCACGGAGATTCTAAAAGCATCATGGCATATGATGGTCGAAAAATAGCTAATGATGACATACCGGACGAGTTCAACTTCTCTAATAGCGGTCGCACACTAGAGATTTTAAGCGTCGCCAATTTCTGTCGGGTTTCGATCACCTATAGTGTCCGGTGCTCCAAATATAAAAACATGTTAGATATTGCATTGTGCGATCGGTCGGCGAGACTAAAAATCGCAATCGCAGGCCAGCGCACACCTGCGATTTTCCATCGGCCGACAAACATCGGCGACGCGTCGACGACGGAAATCGCTAGTGTGCGGCCAGCATTAGAGAAAAAGACATGGTCTTCTTCTATCAATGTGTCGAGGTATGAACGAGCACAAGTCAGAAAACTATCAAAAGGACTCCTGCTTTGGAGACGAAGATGCTGTATATCGCAATTCCTCAGTGCCCGTGCAAGAGTGAATCAGAATGGCCCTTTTTCCTATCGGAACCCGTACGGGGGATCCTACTATATAAACATGCTGGTTAACGTATTGAAGGCATCCACTCATCTCAGTCTATTATCCTGTCTAACCATTGTATACGAAAAGCTCGCAGAAATTTACTTTCCTGGAAAGGATAGCAACATTGTCAAGCAAACACCATGCTTCCAGACTACCTTGCGGATGGAATTTTGGACATTGGAAATAGGCCCCTGGCCTTGTGTCATGTCCCATGGGTAATTTCACTATCGTGGAGGTGTTTGTAGAGACTGGCTGAAGAAATTGTGCGAGAATGTGTAACTCTGTGTTTGGAGGCAACCGGAGGGTGCCCTAAAGAGCAGTGCGCCCCTGTACATGTAGGGTATAACTCAAACTACTACCGTATCGTGGGTGTTTATAGATAATGTCCAACTATTGTGGAAGTGTTGATAGATAGCCTATCTTCAGAACTTGCAAGAGTATGCGTAAACGCATCCATATACGACATAACACTAAAGACTCGTTCAGACTGAACACGTGCGACATCCGCCACGGTAACCACATGCTTTTTTGAATCCATCGTTTTGCTGGACTTCATCCAGGGGTATTTAATTCCGTTCAGGACTCACTTCATGTGGCACAACATTTGAGTTGGCTACTCTTGTGAGAGGATGACTGGACCTCAGATAGTTTCCTGTGTTTCCTTCAGTGTGAACAGTTCTCGTGTTTCTAGGCATAGCAGGACATGGGACTAGTATGGATGCATACGATTTTTATAGGGTCACAAACCTCAAACTATGGCAGTTACAAATTAAAATTGTACCCACACTTACAATAATAGACCTAATCTTGGTCGAGCATGGCACATCGTAACCACACCAGCCAGCGTTACGTGGAGACTATACAAGACTGTCTTCCTATGAGCAATGAGCATAACCCCAGACGGTTATCACTGTACTTTTACTAGTGCTTCAAAGACTATTCCTCTCTCTCTGTGTGTGTGTGTGTGTGTGTGTGTGTGTGTGTGTATTTAAATGCTTTTGTCTTCACAGCAGTGAATATTATTGTCAAAGGCACTTACAATCATTGTTGACCACCACTTCCCTTTATGCTGAGCACCAAGCAGGGTGACATCAACTCCCATTTTTGTAAACGTCTTTAGGTATGACGCGGCCGTAGGCAAACTGGGTTTGACATACCAACCTTCCACACTCCTTGGCAGGCGCTCCAAGGTTTGCACCACACAGTCGGTGTGGTTGTATGCCTCGACTGATCTCCAAGATGTAATGAAAAATATTGTGACATTGAAGGTTCTCCCAATTTAAATAAATAACACTGAATATAATATGCACACTGTACAATAGGATTTATTCCACAGCCAGAAAGAGAAATCAACATAAATATTTGTAGATGTAACTGCCACCTCCTGTTTACATTACACAGAGTGAAGACAGGTCCACTGGCAGTTAGTACTGGATACACACAAACAAATACAGTAGACCTCGCATATAACGGGACGCATTGGGACGCTATTTCTGTCAGTTATATGCAAAGTCTGTATAATAGCATTAGACGGGACCTGGGATTTCAGATTCAGTCCGTTATATGCAAGGTCCGGTTTATCCGAGGCCGGTATATCGGAGGCAGATCTGTCAGCGTTGTCGGGTGTATGGTCTTGTTGGCTAATGGTTACCTAGGTCATCAATTACGATATTAGTAGTTTCCGATCAATCTTCTTCAGAGGTCATATGAAGACATCGAAGTAAACATAAAAAAATATGGTATTGACATTATGTTTTCAGGATCTTGCACATACACACTCACAACACACATACATGACCGCCCGTGCACGCACACACACATGATATATTCTGCTGAGGCCATAATTTCTTAACTTTGAGCAATTCTCAAATTTCATCTATAACTCTTGAAGGTGGAACATGGATCCCGATTCTTAATCATTGGAAACCAGTGATGGTAAGTTTCCAGAAAACAAGTCAAAATGTCCATGTAATTTAGGTATTGAATTTGTAGACGTGTTTGATGTTAAATAGGTGCCCTCTACGAGTTCTTTATTTGTCCTTGGATTTCAATCTTGGACAATCTTGGTACTTGGATTTCCATCTGAAGATGTGTCCGCTCTCTCATGATCACACACAATGTTGCTAGCTCCATCCACATTAAGAAAATAAAACTTGAGAACAAATCACCACATTTACATCCACTATCGTCATCAATTGTTTGTACCGTTCAGCATGAACCACATACAGGGACAACACAGAAATGTTTCAGGAAAGGTTGCAGGAAAGCTGTGTCGACGCATACACTTGACAGGTGAGAGTTGTGCACGCTGCTCTGCTAGGATATCTTGAAGCTGTACTGGTTTGACAGGAACAGTGCATGGTCCAGGGCGTGGATATTCACCATCATCTTGCTCACCTGCTTTATGTATTCCCTGTAAACACAATCACAATGTTCAGATTCAACACGCGGTGGCACAGTAAGCCTGCTGGCTTGTGATATTAGTAAAATTGGTACGGCATGCGCTATAAAGAGTGATAACTGCAAAAGAGTGGCGACTCTCATAGCGCTACGATCATTCCACGAAACAGGACCCGCGACGGGAAATTAGCACAACAAAAATGGAATAGAGCCTAGGAGTATATTAACGATCAAGTATCTAAATTAAGAAATTAAAGAATTGCTTGTATATATATTATATTTGATTTATTAGTTAGTTAATGTTTTTTTGGGGGGTATGGGGAGGAGGGGGAATTATTTAGTCTATTCACCCTCTCCATGCTGGAGGCAACCGGAGATGCCATAAAGAGCAGCACATGTGTCTAATCAGGAAGATGGTTAAACAATCATATCCAAACTTGTTTGTATAAAAAAATAGTTTAGTAATCGCTGAAAATGTCCATTACCGTCCCTCGTGCCTCTCGGCATCACTCCCTAACTTGGTGGCTTTGTGGACAGTCTCTGCGTATTGTCTGAGGAACCGGCAGATGTTCTCCAACTGAGGCATGGTCTTGTCAGTCTCGGAGTCCGCAAACCACGCCTTGGGCATCGTGGACACAATCTGTAGACAAACAAACAATAAACATTGTATGAATTTCATTTAATAGAAATGGCAAGTCTCGTTGGAGTTGGTTTCTGGCGATCGGTTACCGGTGATACCTAACCTGAGATATACATTATTAGATACTTGGTAATCACAGTCATGTTTAACCCTCTCCCTTCTGAAGGCCAGTTAACTTGCCCGATCACATGCAGAAATAGAACACTTTGATTCTATTCAGCATGGAGAAGGTTAATGAGCATAATACTAATAGTTTGAGTGAGAGTGAATATGGAGTTTAACGTCGCAGTGGGAATCTTTCACCCCACTAAAAGACGCCACCACCACATACATGTATACACTTTACTCCCCTTCCCTGCATTGAATGTTGTGGAAAATTCACATAATTCAACAGCGCGTCAATCTAGTTGTTAGTGACTTACTGTTTGACATTTCTCCAGGGCTTCCTTGTTGCAGATTCCCATGTGAAGACTGAGGATGATGTATCTGTTCAGCAATCCATCCAGCGCAATCTGTTGTAGCACTTGGTCGTTTAGAATGCCAAACCACGACAGAATATTGCCTAGCAACTGAAATTAAAGGATAACAAATATAATTCTTGAGAAAGTTGATAAATAATTGGAAATTACATAAAGTGAGTGAATTATTGTATCAATTGACTAAAAATGTACTTTCAATTGTCATCTACCATAATCTACGAATCTACGAAATACATTTCAATGCATTTCATGCCAAACTATAATAGTGGGATGAGAACCTGCCACAACTAGGCATGACTTGCTGCTGGTGTAAGAGTCGTGGTACATACCTTGATGCAGGTCCAAGCCTGTCGGTGGAAGAATACGGCGGGCCCAGCAGACCGATTGTCCAGCACACTGCGTCAGGAAGTTGGCCATTAGAAACCATGGTTAATTGTATTTAAAACATTTGTTAGTTGGGGTTTAAAGGCATACATACAATCACTGTTTATTGACATATTACATGGTCAAATACCTGAACGTATTAACATACAAGCCGTGATTGTATGCCTTTAAGAGAAGCTTTCAAGATTAATTTGTCTATGTATAACAGAATGAAACCTGCAACATCTGTAGTGCTCCTTATTGCAGTAAACCTTTGAGCCTCAGCTGGTACTGACAAACCAATGATTATAACTGCATTGCGACATTACACCACGATGACAGCGCATTATATATGATAAAATCAAAACGGTGATTTCTGTGAACAATGATGCCAGGCACTAGGGCACACAGGACAGGATCTGAACCCGGGGCTTTTGGTTCTGAACTCCCGACGTTCTACCAATGCACTACCACCTGTCCTAATACTAACTCTACTGCAGTGTTTCGCATGCATTTGCTTACTTTTTGGGATACATCGGCATAAAGACGTCATCATCCAGGGTTTTCTTCATCCTATTGGAAACTGCTTTCAGGAATGTCTGTGTGTTCTTGGCATCGCCGTTCACATTGGGGTAATCTCGAACAAACCGTTGCAATAGGTTCACTAGTCTGGATGTCTGTGTTGTAGACAGAGGGTCCCAAACACACTCGACTAGTTCTGAAATAAAAAATAGAATTATTGAGAATTATTCAAAGTATAATCCAACAGGCTGAGGTACAGTAACCTGCTTGTGTACAGTGCATTTAAGAGACAAATATACCTGCTGCAACTGGCATATCAGAAGTAAGATTTCTTGATTGTAAAAGGCTTTGCAGGGAACACATTACTGTACAAATTAAGACTTTGTAGAGAGAAGACAAAATAAATTGTTTCATGGAAAGATATTGATAATAAAAATAACCACATGTTGATAATAAATCTTAACATGAAAGTAGATAAAAACATTGCTTGTGACAAGTTGAACAAAATCATTTTCCAAGTTTAAAATTGATCTACGATGCATGTACTCTGCAGCTGAATTGAAGTAGAACAATAACAATATTTGAAACAAAACTATTCAATTCCCATATTTATATCACCATAACAACGACCTACGAGTGGTGAAATCAAAATTTAAAATGCAGAGCTACGTGTCAATAAATATACAGATGGAAATTTGACGAGAATCATCTATTTCACGGTTGACAAAAACAGAAATTTAACCATGAAAAATATCTGGTATGATCCCGATATGAATTGTCTTGTAGCGGTAGCCTTACTTGTGAGCTTAGGCAAAATTATTTTATCCACAATTGTCGGTAATAATTTAATGTCGTCGTCATCTCGCGACATGGTCTCGTCTTCGTCGCGGAGTCCGAGAAACACTAGGCAGCCGTACCACTGACTCTCCTCAAAGTCCACACACGTCTCCTGAAGAAAATGACAGCGTCCATCAGCAACACATACATAGAGGCCATATGTAACTATGAACAATAATTCCCTCCCTGCTGGATTAAGCACAGCTCTTGGGCATCTAACGTTGCCTTCAGCATGGAGAAGAGAGATAAAGAGACTCAAACTGCATGTAGTGGGTGAATTATTGTTTTACGTCAGTGTGGGAATCTTTCACCCATACGTGATCAAGACAAGCTTCTTTGCAAAAGAAATTGAGAAAAAAAGCGCCACATTTTGCAAACAAGGAGCAACAAATATAACGAGTGCATAAACCTCAAAGATTAAATTTGATTACATACCTCCAAGGGGTTCCATTTCAACATGTGCAAGCGCACTAGGGGATTGAATAGCTTAGGCAGACACAGACCGATGTACGCTTCCCTGTACGAATCGCCATACTGAAACTTCCACTTCTCAAACTGGCTGCGAATGTAATCTATCTCACTGAAGTCCTCCACCACATCCTCGAATATCTTCTTAGCACTTGTACTGATTATATCTACAACGGAAAGAATGGCATAAAATTAATACAATATTCATAAAAAGAATTCCCCCCCCAAATAAATAAACCAGTTCATCTCTCAATTTCAAATTTCATATGTACAAACATCAATAAAGATAGAAAAAATATCAAACTGGTGTTTCGGAAAAAAAAATATAAATTGTATTTAACCTTCCTGTAATCACAAAATTATCGGGGCATCTCCGGTTGCCTCCAACGTGAAGGGGGGTTAAGGAATGTTCAGTTTGAAGACTTGAAAGCATCAACGCCCGGGTTTTCATTGAAAACATTGCATTTTTCCAAGTTCATTGTCTACGTCCCATCTCGTTATTTAGTAAAGAGTTCATAGAGCATCCATAAGTAGACAGGGTTCAAGTGAACAATGTTGGGTTCAAGTGAACAATGTCTTGAACAATGTCGGGTTCAAGTGAACAATGTCAGGGACAAATGACACTGTCGTGGAAACGTAAGTGTTCTCTCTCTCAAAACAAGCAAGATCACACACACAAGAACTGTTAATATAAAATCCACCTTTCTCCATCGAGAACTTAGAGATATCACTTTGACTTTCTTCGTCGTCGGACGATAAGCCATCGTGGTGTCCGCGAATGTTCTTGGCTTCGCGAGCGCGACGGCGACGAGACCTAAAAACAATGAAAAAATGTGATTAAGAAACAACGTAGAGCGGATACTTCTTTTCATTATTTATTTTCGTTAAATCTCTTAAAAATATATCCACATAAATTTGAAAAAAGTCAGGATATCATTAGAGAAATATTTGATGAATTTATTATGTAAATATTACAGATTCACTATCATAAGAGATAGAATGAACATGTCACTATTGATGCAATAATTTCAGGAAATACTAGATAGACATTGCAGATTCACAATGATAGTTTAGATTACATGAACATGGATAATGATGCAATAATTTATGAACACACCTTCGTGCTTCTCGTTCCGCCACTCTCCGTTGTTTAACCTGTTCTTCATTGTCTGCCATAATCACCTTGGCAGACTTGCCTGAAATAGGATACGTGAAATTGTGAACATCACGGTCGGATTACAGTGTTATTACTGACAGCCGTTAACTAAATACAGGCGAATCAGTTGTGCGTCATATGTACATATTTCCCTACATATTGTACTAAAACAAAAATGGTTACTCCTAGCGAGATATTTCTAAATATAGAAGAGCTTCCTAGTTTAGGAGAAATCTTCTGTGGCATGTGAACAAATAATCGTATCTCCTATAATCAATTCAATAATGCAAATAATAAAAATAAGAGAATAACATGTAAAAATAAATAAGTTTATACAGTACTTTTTAAAATATCATAGCCATGCGCATTGGGGGATGGGGGTCAACTCTTTATTTGGTAGATTTCATTTTGTGGACAGGATTAATTTTACTGGATTTTAACTCTACAAAATAATAATGAAAGGGAAAAGGGGTGTTTTTGTACAGGATATTATAAGACACACATAGCAGCATGATATAGAAAACATTTCTATTTGTTTTATTATTTTTTAATTGGGGTTTAGAGTCGCTTTTAAGATTCTTTCACTCATAAAACTTCAAATGCTAAACATCATCGATTATCTCCCCTTGCAAAATGCACAATGCACCAACAAAAATTACACGGGAAGGGTGACAGAACGTTAAAACTGAGTGGCGGTGTGTTTGTATCTGTGTACGACGTACACTATGACAAGTACTGGAGATGAAGATACCGACTTGTCATGTAGTCCTGACACTGGTCTCGAACGTCTTGCTGACGTCGTTGTAGCAGGTTGTCTGCCTGCAGCTTCAGAAGGGTTAACAGCCGACCCTCCAGGTCGTCAATCAGTGGAACCTGAAAGGTGATAGTATAAGGGTTAACACATGGACTGACACTGGCAACAACTCGACTTGTCGAGCTACTAGGTCGATGAACATTTTCATAATGGGGTATAATAGTAAGGGACAAAAGTTCCAAAATAAATTTCTTCCAAAATATATGGACAATTTTATTCAGTAGCAAGAATGATAGAAAGAAAAAAATATAATAATAATAATAATAATGCCATTTAAAAACAAAACAATGGTAAAGATCTTAGTGCAGTATTTTTTTCATATTCTGTTACTACCGTCAATGTCAACATTGGAACATGGCATTCTAATAAGTTCAATGTCAAATGATAATGTAATTCTGATACGACCAATGTAAAATAAACAACATTTCACTAAAAATACAACAGTGCCACTGAAATTTTAAAAGCATGACATGTTAAAACGCGGGAGCATTTTAAAGAAATAATTCTGTGCAAGGATGACAAACAATCCCAGCCCTCATAACAGCATGGCCCCTGCTTCAGAAAATCATTTTCAAACGTATTTTTTTCAACAGCAATTTAAAGACTTTCAATCGAACAGGGGCAGCTGTTTCAAGATCCCACCCCTTAAACATAGAAACTTGTCTCACAGCAAACTGCAATGTTACGAAAAACAGGCGACTGGGACAATTACTTTAGATGTATTTTAGAGTAGCAGTGAGACAAGTTTGAGTTGCCAAATCATCTGGTACAATACTTTCAAAACATTTCCTTATGACAATAGTATTGAAAAGTGCGAACATACTACTGTTTTATATCACAGGGGTAATCTTTCAACCATAGGCAGGTAACACTGAAAAGAACCAATTAATTACTACCTTATTGGTAGCACTTTGAGAATGCATACAGAGGTTTAATGCTTTACAAATTATTATTATGAACTCTATTTACACAGAAATAAAATACAGAAATAATTATAAAGAACTTTATTATTACATTACAAAAATTAATCGTAATCTTTTGCAAATATATTTTTCGGTCTAGATGCATGGTTTTTAATATTTTAGCTATGAAAGTGATCATAAGAAATGAAGTGGCAACTCGTCAGTGTATTCTGTCCCTCCCAGAAAATAGCGTTTTGACCCACCTTCTCATTAAGACACTCAACCAAGTCTCTCACATACCCCCTCATTTCTTGGAAGAACGTATAGCGCTCTTCCAAACTGCTGCACTTCCCTTCGCAGTCTTCAATGCAGTTTTTGGAGTCGTCGATATCGATTGCCAGTTTGTCACGATCCATTTTATGACCTCGATATACTTCGTCCATAACATGAAGCCTAAAAATGAAGTTAGTCGTTAATATGCCAAGACATGTCTTGCTAAATGTGACAGTGACACCCAATCTAATGCAACACTATTGCAAGGATATCTGTAATTAAACTTGGGATTAATTACACATCTCAATAAATCAATTGAAAAGATTAATTAATTGATATTTTATATTCATGTATATCATTATTATTATTATTGAGAGTATTTGAATAAAAACAATACAACTCATAACAGCTATGCTTCTACTTATGTAATGCTTTCAATTAATGAGAAATATTCACATTTAAAAAATAAACAAAATAGAAAATAGTAATGAAAAAAAAAAAGAGAAAATAAATCTCCTCATATAGTTTTAAGTTTTCAAATGTAAAGTTTGTCGCTGCTGTATACCTCTCCTGCATGCGCTTTCTGATCGATTCGACGGTAAGCTGTGAAGAGTCTGCTGTTTTAGACAGTGCCTGGAATGGTTCCATGTTCATCTTCTTCGTCGCTGTGTTGTTGTTGAAAATGGAATAATTCTTTCCCTGGTCATACGTAGCCTCTTGGTTTGATATCTAGAAACAAATTTTGATTGGTGAGAGGTTTGTGTTACAGCAGGAATCGTTCCCCTTTACACAGACTACAATCAGAGCAATTGGTTTCAAAATTCAATATCTAGTGACATTTGACCTAAATACTGAAGCCGGTTTAAAGGGGAAAAAAACAGAAAACCTTTAGCTTACTGGTTCTTATTATTTTGAGTATTGAAAATCACACAAGCTACTCTAACGACTTTTGCCTAAATGTTAAGCCAATCAACTTTCAGTAAACATTGATCTGAGGGACTGAGTGAATGTTGGCATTATTACCTGGACTTGTTGAATACCAACAGCAGTAACAGCCTTTCTGATTTGCTGGGCTTCCCACTCGGCAATCTCTTTGTCACTGCCTTCGTTGTCGCTTCCTGAAATTACCAAACAACTCGTTAATAATAATGAATTAATTAACAATGCACAATTAACAACGTTGAACTTTCAGGAACAGGCATGATGTTTTTATATACACGATAGGTCAATGAACATGACCTCTGGGCGGTTTCTGTTGAACATGCCGCCACAATAGAACTCATTGCCATTTGACATGATCACATACAAAATTACTGTTACACTGCTTCAGTGTTTCTATTAGTTACTGGTAATGACCATCTAATCTTCTAGTCTCTCACTTATATCACAGCTTGTCAGTTTAGGACAGGAGGAAACCTGCAACATCTGTAGCGCTGAATGTTGCAGTAAATTTACCAACTTTCCACCACTGAGCTACCACAGGCCCTGGTAATGACCACATACCATGTTCGGCTGCAAGGAATTCGTCTCTCATTCGCTGTCGCTCGACGGCCGCCAAGTTCACAGTGAAATCTATCCTGTCTTCTTCATCGCTCCTGTCATTTTCATCATCCCTAGAAATAAATATACGTGCTATAACTACATAATATAAAATTAGGAATTGCCTGGATATATCCCGAAGAACGAAAACAACTGCTAGGAATTTTAAATAAAGGAATTATTTCAAAGTTATAGATGCACTTCAGTATCAACATTTGGAAAATTATTTGCATTAATTTAAAAGAAAGAAATCTGCGGTGTTGTACGACTATTGTTATAACTAATCAATGTTCTTCTTTCAGTAATATGAAGCTAGCATTTTTCACAAGAATTCATCAAACAAAGAATGCATTCACTAATGTTATTTTTAGTTATAAATTGAAAATATCATTTTCTTTTAAAATGGAAAATCTGGGCCACAAATCACTATCAGAGATATTTTCTGATTAGAATTTGATCAGTTTATCCTCCGATTGGTTCCCAAGTGCCGTACCTGACTAGCCTAGCTGTGGTTTTGTTCGGTGCTTCTGGCTCCTCCAATGGTATTTCGTCTCCTAATTCCCGGGCCAGCTGTCTCTGTTTACGTATCATGTGAATCGTCTTGGCATCAGGGATCTCACCTCCTGTTTTAGATTGAACACATACACATTTATAAAGTGACAAAGCCACTCAGTAAACCACAGAGAATTAATAACGATGTGTAATTAAATTGTGCTAGACTCCATGTCATGGCAAAACATCAAGTAGGATTTAAGAATTCTGGGCGATTAAGAAGGTTGATCACACTTACTTGCCAGTATGGATCTAAAAACCTTTTTCCCATCTTCGTCGCTGTCTTCTTCATCTTCTTCTTCGCCATTTAGAGTCCTGATCTCTTCTCGCAGTTTCTGGAAATAAATATCATAATATATAGTATTGTTGCCTTGTCATACCAACAAATAATATCGAGAAATATCAAGATTATAAAATCTTTGATTAAATTGTTACTTTATTAATGTTATCTGAGGACTAGTACAACATCTATTCCATAGGAGAAATCATAACTTCCCATCAGCCTTCAAAATACATTAACAGGACATGCCAATAGTTGTTTTATTATCTTGATTACATATATTTTCCATCAAATTTGAAATGTTAAGATTACCCTTAGCTTTTCTTCTGCAATGTCCTCCACACTATCTCGAATGTCTTCTTTCTTTGGACTTAGGACAGCTTCCACCTTCTTTTCCTTAGAGTTAACTTTCTTCAACTGTTTGGCGATTCTCTTGCTATGGCTGGATTTTTTAATCTTGAAAACCTCTGTGTCTCCTGCAAGATGTGCAAACAACAATTGACGTAACTTGTTTTATTGCCCCAGCGCAATGTTTCAAGAAGTGACGTATCGTGCAATAAAAGTATTTCACTCGGGACATAAAGTTGATATTAAATAGAACATTGTGTAATATCCTCTATTACTGATTTAGGCTCGGATACCGCTCTTTATGGCATCTCTGGTTGCCTTCAGCATGGAGAGAGTTAAACAAGTTACAATAATAATAATACAATACGGTAATTGAGTATTAAGTTTGGACGAGTGGTTGATAACTTAGATGGTTCTGTGTACCGGTACCCATTGTGGCCCTACAGAAGTGCTTAGATCTTACAAATGTTGTCAACATTTACAAAATAAACAAGTTGTGACTAAGGATGGGTTATATAACGTATAGCTCTACTACCCTGGTCAATGGGCACTAATTTCACCTTCTCAACTCATTGGGAGTATACAATCCTAGATGTCATTTGGTGCTATGGAAAAAGCTTACATGCGCCTGTCTCTGGTTAATGGCATACACCGGCTAGTATTGCTTGTTTAGACTGTCACTGGGCTGGCCAAACCAATTGGTACGGAGTAGATTGAGCCAGGTTTGCCGGGTTGCTTTAATTGCAAGCAGCCAACCACGTGACATACTAACTCTAAAAACAAATCGAGCAGTCCTAAGCAGCTGCTAACGTCTAGAGACAAGCTGCGCTTTTTGGGCGTTTTTCGATTATATTATCCTCGTTATCGGATAAATTCATGACATCACCACACACTCCAACAACGATCCGAAGCATTCTATCATTCTATTTAGAAATCTTTGTGCTCCGACAACAAAATGGAAAACAGATTTATTTATGCGAGCGCAAAGTGGCTAAAAATCCTAGCGGGCTAAGTGATAATCAAGCGCCACTGGCACTACTCTACTCTGCAAACGTCATCATGTTATTACCAGCTGATTACATAATGTACGTCGTGACGACTGACGTCAGACGGTGTGTGTTTTCTGGGTACTGGTTTTTTTAGGTCACAAAAAGCATTAACAAAATATGGTTATTGACACCATGCAGTAAGAAAGTCTGTTTACCATCTTCTTCTGTGTCGAAACTGATTAGAGATTTTACTTTTACAGAATCTGGATCTTTTTCACGTTTCTTTATCTTGACTTTTTTCACAACTGGAGGTGCCTCCAAAACCTCTGGGTTGTAATCAATGTCCATGCTGTCTCCATTTTCATCAGGGTTTTCAGATTTGCTTTCATTGTCGTGATCTGAATCGCTTTCAGACGCGACCTTTCTGCGGAAATTTCGTTTAGGTTTCTTGAACATTGTCGCCATTTGCAAAACCGTCTACTGAAACTCTACAGCATTGCCATACATTATCAAGAATGCAAGGCAACCGTTCAATAAACGATGCAAGGAGTTAAGAAAGAACGAGCACTTGCTAATGCGAAGGGGGATAACTGCTGTGCGCATTAGCAGTTAACGAATATTATTAGTATTTATTACATGTTTTATGTCTTCTGAATACTGCAACAAAGTAAAGGCAGCTGTAATGACATTTAGATTGAACTAATATCGTTTTTATTAATTGATTACGAATAATAACGAAAAGGCGAGAGATCATAAATATACTAGCATATTCGACGTATTATTAGTACATTCCAAAATCTTCCAAAACATTGCTTTAGGAAATTACTAGGTATGTAATAGTATGATATCACTATCAGTATATAATAAAACCTAAGTATACTATATTTTAGTTTACAATACTATGTCGTTTATACTGAACTTTACAAAATAAACAACATATTTAATATTAGTTTTGTAGAAACTAGTACATAAATTGTCATGTTTACATTTTCAGCATGGAAGTTCTCTGGTAAAAAGTTTGATGCCGAATAAACTTGATGTTTACAAGCTGGACGCTTGGTCAGCTCAATTAAGCTAACCAGTGGTCATTCTGCGAAGTCATGGAATCTCCTCCAACTTTTGTGGAGGAGATAGAGTTCCAAGAACTCGAGTTTCATGAAGTATGTCTAACTTTTTCAAGTTGTCAAATTAGAAAACTTCCTCTTTTACTAATTGTTGTCAGCTTATCTGTCAGTAGCTTCAATAGATACACTTTTGGATATATTCTCGTCACAGTATCTAAAACAATCAAAGAAAAAGTAATCTTATTGAATATATCAAAATGTAATTGCATCATAATACAACAAATAAGCTATCACTAAATAATATTGAAACATTCACACCAGGCCCAGAGGTTACTAGGCCATGTTTATTTCCTGTATAAATCAAATGCTATGATAAATATCTACGCTATATATGTCCACACACACACGCCATAAGGCTGCTTCACAGACAATAAGCGCAACCAGATGTAATTTGACAACTGATGTTTCTCACGCTCTTTTAACTGCTAAATCTGTCTGCATGGAGTTGTTCGTGAATGGTAATCCAATAAGTGAACATTGCTCTTTCCGTAAACAAAATCAGCATGTCTCTGAAGACAAGTTCACCACTTGTTCCCAATCACTACATTTGCACATAAAAAAACGAAGTATCGCGAACAAACTGGTGAACAATTTGGGTTAAATGTTGGGCATTCATCATGTTCATATTATAAACCTCAATTCAGTTGCTATTTATCTTGAATTGATAAATCTTGTTAAATATCAGTTGTAGTTCTTCATTTATACTTTATGTATGTTTCAGATCGTTGGAAAAGGAGCATTTGGAGTTGTCAGTCGGGCCAAGTTCAGGGGCAAAGACGTAGCAGTGAAAATAATAGAAACTGAGTCTGAAAGAAAGGCCTTCATTACAGAGCTGAAACAGCTGTCCAGAGTCTGTCATCCTAACATCGTCAAGCTGTATGGAGCATGCACCAAGTCACCAGTGAGTAGATTAGCCACTTTACATTTACTGCAACATGTTGAACGAAATGCCAGTTGTGCTTTTCAGCGGAATTGTGGCAATTGTAGTGTTAACAAACCAATATACATGTAATAATGACAATGATAATGATAATAATATATCTCCTAATTTTCATCCAAAGGTGAATTACTGAATTCTTCTTCCATTTAACTTTTAAAAAGATATACACCCATGAAATGTAATTTTCTTTTCGTAACTTATCCAGTCATCACTTTTGCATATTTCCTCTCTTAATAAAGAGCTATATCAGAGTGGG
>JAVCKZ010055248.1:0-16703 GCA_034780755.1 Lepetodrilus elevatus | reverse complement strand
ATATGTGACGTCACGCGTGAACTCGCGTAAACTCGCCCTCCTGAACAGACCTCTGGTATATATGGTGTACTGACTGAAGAGTCTTCATCATGGTTTTCATTATTAACCTAGGACCACAAAAAGGCTGTCTGTGTCCAAGATTAAGATATCCACAAGGTTTTAAAGAACATCTGTGTTTGTTTATAATACTTTCACATAAATATACAATATAGTCGGCAAAATAGGCAGCAGTTACTTCTAAGGATATTTCCAGCACCGCTTTGAAAAAACAGGTTATTACTTGTTATTGGCCTACTTGTTTATGACTAAGTTATGGGTAGCTATTTCCATCATGGTAGACCACAAATAGACGTGTACCTGTGAGCTTATGATCATTCCCCAACCTCTAGCATTGCATATTGGGCATGTAATGACTTCACCCTGGAAATACCTGCTCTTTTCAAGAACCATTTCCCCAGAAAGTAGGTAATTTGTGTTAAAGGTATTCTTTTTCTGAATTACACGGCTATGGATGACGATTGATGACGTCGAGACTCTGGTTGACGTAACGAGCGTGCGCTCACATGTAAGCTGCTGTCTCCGATTCCACAACGTGGGCGTGGGTGTGATTCAAATCCATCAATCGGCGGCTATTTTAGGATGTGTACTCGTCCGAGAGGTCGTATTATCCGTATTGATCTCGCTTGCATATCACATGCAGCATTGAAACAAACTCAGCAGTAGTAACGATCAAATTCAGGGAAAGTTTATTTTTTTTAATCTTGTGACATCAGCTGAACAAATTGTAATGTCCTTTGTTAACATTTGATTGTACCATGATTATATCATGATGTTTGAACTACTTAAAAAATATATACGGTTGTTAAATCAATGAGACAATTTGTTAAATGTATTGCGACACTACAGATTTCAGTAGTGTATGTTATTGAACTGGTCTGTTTGCAGCAATGGGGTTATAGTTCACATAACTCTCGCACATTCTGTTCGCTATTCCTCAAGAATGGATACATTGTCTTAAAGTAGCTCTGTTTGAAGTGTTAATACGGTCGTTCGACTTTCAATGTTCATATTGTGTTAATTGTTCAACAAGTTTAAGGTGTGAAGAAGCCGTCTTTCCTGAGAGGGAACATTAACATCTGAGTTTCATGTCAGGCTGTAAAATTGTCAGACTGATAGCACATCATTTACAACTCTATTCCAACATGGTTGCTTTGTTTGTAGCTCTTTGTGTGAGGAAACGTCAGAATTTTGTAAACAGCGCCAGATACCAAAATACATCAACTTTCAGAGTGCTTGTTTCTTCTGCTTCTGGGATGGTTTCCACCAGGATATGTGTTACTAGTTCAATACTGTGAACACGTGCGACTTGTTCCAGTGTAATACTTCACGCTACATCTCATTGTGGGTTACGCATTGGCGCCAATGTACACATCATATATCTCACATCGAGGTCACTCTTTCAAATTATTTATTGAGGAAATTGGAATAAAATCTCCTGTGTATATAGCGACGTTAAACTCCATATTCACTCACTCACTCCTGTGGGTATAGTCCTGAACAAATACTGTAAACATGTATGGACTGTCTATACTTATTTCATGCTTATAGCATAACTGAAATTACTTCCTTCGAAAGTCAAGCTTATCGAGATATAAGTATGTCTGGCACATCGTAATGGAAACATGGATTCTGAGCATTGTCATCATACTCCTGTATTCACTGTATTTAACCCTCTCTCTGCTACATAGATATAGCTCTCCAGTTGCCTTCAGCATGGAGAGGGTTAAATGTATTCACCAGGGCTGTGTTTCACGAAAGGGGTGTATAGTTACGCCGGACGTAAATGACGTAATACAATCAATGTAAATGACGTAATACAAGCAACGTAAATGACGCAGCAACGTAAATGACGTAATACAAGCAACTCCACGTCATTTATGTCTGGCGTAAATATACACCCCTTTCGTGAAACGCACCCCTGTATTTCAATGTATCCCTCAATATTTCAATCTAAACGTTTTTGACGTAAAGGTCATTAAATTTGGACTAGTTTGTTTAGCGATTATTAATAGTGGTCTACCTAGAGGTCACGACCTAGACACCCATTGGTTTGTCAATACATCGCTTTACCGTGATGATAACCTCCCCATATATTTCTTTTAGCCTCCCCATAAATGTCTTTATGAACGGCCATATTCATCTGGTCATCAGGCTGCAATCTGTGTTCAGAGTCCCCCAGGACGAGCCAGTCTATCGCCTTGAGAACAGTTCTAGTACACCTCTGTCTGTGGAAAGTACATCTACGCCTTGAGAACAGGACTAGTACACCTCTGTCTGTGGAAAGTACATCTACCTTGTCAATTCTGACCCAATTCTCATAAAAGGTGTTCACTATTCTGTTTGTGCAGCCTTCAATCATTTGCGTATTGGCAAAATAGAGGAAAACATGGCTATAAAATTGTTTCATAATTAATTACTTTTATCAATTGTGCCTGCGGACATTCAACTTATTGAATATGACTCAGAAAGTTCCCTCATTGAAGGTTAATTCAAAGTATATCTAGCTTAAACATAATGTACATACACGTTTGTAGTGCTATCACATTAATGAAGCAATTCCTCAGTGGTTTAGCCACGTGTGAGCGCTAGGTGTGATCAGTCACATAGAAAGTGTGTGTACATAAACATAGAAACGAACATGTTTTACTTCACGTGCAGTTTCCAATCAATAGAACAGAAATGCAAACTACAGCCTGTGTATTATGCAGGAGATAGTAGATGCCCGTGTTTCAGACTGTGTATTACGTCGCAGATACGTAGACGAACATGTCCCAACGCTTTGACATTTACCTACATTTGAAGACAACATCTCTGTTTTGTGAGGCATATTGACAAGGTAATCATTCAACGACAAATAAAGTATTCCTGACATCCATCAGATATGTTAAACACAGATCCATTGATTAGATCGTATTATCTGCGTTTATCGTGGCACTATATCAACATGGAAGACAACTACATTACTCTACTGTTGTGGACACAGACACAGACAGAGTACGAGGCTGTCCACGGAGAGAACGGACTCCGCCACCAGCTTCTAGGCGTATTAAACACTTCGTATATTAGTCAAGAGGTTTCAGACATTATGCATTAAGACCAGGAAGTATTTGGCATTACTATAAATAAGTATGTAGTCCCATTCCACAGAACGGCCTTAGCGCTATGTGAGTCGTAACTTGCTAGCGCTATGTGAGTCGTAACTTGCTAGAGCTGTATGAGTCGTAACTTGCTAGTGCTATGTGAGTCGTAATTTTCTAGTGCTACGCGAGTCGTAACTTGCTAGCGCTATGTGAGTCGTAACTTGCTAGCACTATATATTGAGTTGTAACTTGCTAGCATTATATGAGTAGAGTTGTGACTTGCTAGCACTATATGAGTTGTAACCTTCTAGCACTATATGAGTTGTAACTTGCTAGAACTATATGAGTTGTAACTTGCTAGAACTATATGAGTTGTAACTTGCTAGCACTATTTGAGTTGTAACTTGCTAGCACTATATGAGTTGTAACTTGCTAGAACTATATGAGTTGTAACTTGCTAGAGCTATATACAAAATATATATACGAAATATCAATTTATATTCTATGCAAACATTGTACCAGTTATTGTCAACCAAAAATGTTAGACCGTACTCTATCCCTTAATTAATATTAATTCTTCTATTTAGTCTAAGCAATTCATCATCTGTATCTCTGTACTGCAGACCATCTGACCCTTCCCCTGATAACATTAATGTCAATATTGATAGATCAGCTGTAATGTTTCCTAACAGTTATTCTGAGTACATGTTGTCATGAACGTTAGGCTGCATAGCATTTAGTTAATGTTTCCTAAACATTTATTTCTGTAAAACTGAAAATAAATGTATTTATTGCATTTATTGATGTATTTGATGACCGTGAAGGAACACATTCTATTTGTTTCTTTGCAGATATGAACTTTTAGAAATAATAATAGATGTCATGTAATATACTAATGTTAACACCCAGAATACCAATGATCAGGATGTGTACAGTAGAGGTTCTGAAATCAATCAATCTTTAGAAGTGATGGTAGAATTGATGCCTGGAGAATGATATTGAAAATTCCAAGAAATATTTTTTTACATGTGCAATAAATAGTATATAAAGGTGATGTTTTAGTATCCAAGAAATATTTTATTTAAAACATTATTTTTTTGTTACATATTTTACATACATAAATGGCAATGTAATATCTCTTTATGATTTCCTAGTACATATGCTTCATCTAGAGTTGCAAGTTTTCTTTCTTTGACATTAATAACAGGCCTATGATAGAGCAGCAGACATAATCACATTGACTGAGCCATATGCAAGTGATCAAGCTTTTAAATATGACTACAAGTCAACATTGTAGGAGAAAACTGATTACTGGTTTTCATGGAATTGGAAATCTCTCCTGTAATCTCGTATCATGAGATGGCAATAGTATTTCTGGCCCCATAACTCTTTCCCCCCAGAGACAGCCAGGCTATTGAAACCCCGAATTATTCTCCAATTACAGCCCGTGTTGGAAATTCACACAATTGTTTAAGAAAACATCCAAATGTTATGAACCTGGTGAAGGGAGTTTCTAAAAAATAAATCACGATTACTTTCTTATTGATAAAATAATAATTGAAAACGATTGCGTTTTTATTTTTTTTATAATGGAATAGGAAATGGAAATAAATCTCTCCCAAGTTAAAGGTGACTTATATAGTAGACCTGGAGCTAAGCCTAGGAAATACCCCAGTACTGGAAGTACAAGGTGATGAAGTCTACAGTGTCGGCATCTATCACTGGGGTGGTCACCGTACAAGCAGTAGCATCTGCCAAAGTGCCTTTCAACACTGTACAGCGAATTATCAAGTCTGCCGAGCGATCTATTCTACTCCCAGGTACATAAACAATGAGGTTTTAGTTCTCCTTCTGTCTATTATACAGACTGTGTCAATAGTGTGGGGACGGGGGTTGGAATTCCTGGCCCCGCTGACTCAAAGCTGATGTATTGCCGCAGCCACTGTAAGCTTCAATGCTTTATACACTGGCTTACAGGTACCGGTTCTAATCCCTTTGTAGAACCGGTCACATGAAAACATTACTATTGAATTGATAAAAGCATGTCTTGAATAACAGATGTGCATATATTTTAGACGCGTAAATTCCTCAGTGAATATAAAGTTACAGATTTTGTTTCTTATCTTGAAAGCTGAAAATTAATTAATTATGAAATATTTGACTGTCATTATTCTTTAGTCAATAATCTATTTCCAGTGTTTTCACTTGCTTAAAATGAACAAAGTAATTTTTGAGGCAAGACTGTCACGTATGGGTGAAAGATTCCTGCTGTGATGTAAAACAATATTTCAATGAAAGTATAAAAAAACCACACCAAACATGAATAAAAGAAGCTTTACTTCAATACCCATGTAAGCTGGATGCCCACAATACGATTACTTACAATTATTCAGCATTTTCCAGCCTTGTAAGTTACTAGTTGTTGGGAACAAAACAAGATTTGTTGGTACAGACTTCCGTGCCTGCGTTGTAAGTTCTCGTTCCCCTGGATGTGATCGGGGCAACACCGTGGTAGGCAACGATTAGCGAGCCCTTTGGTAATAGATGTTCCTTGGCTTTCAATTTAACTCAATTTCTTCAATTTCTCAAGAGACTACCATCAATTTGTTTCATACCCACAGGAGAAATCAAAAGAAATCTAACCAGGACAAAAAGAATATATCAATTACAGCATACGTTGTTTGTCTTGTCGCAGTTATTGAACATCACCCTGGTGTTCCTAAATCCCAGTGTTTTATTTTGTTCTGCTTGTATGAGTATATTTTTTTTCTTCTGTTATCAGCTGTGCTGTGTTGGTGGAGCAGCTCAATTATGTGCTGGTAGCATTATGTCAGGTTTTAATCTTACGTAGATGTCGTTTAAAATACCAAGAAGTCCTTGCAGGATTTTGTGGAAGATAAAAAAATATTTATTAAGTGCCTCGAGCACATATGTGCTTTTAGATCACGATGTTGCCAGTTTTATTCCTTGCAAATAATGGCAAGGACATATCTTTAAAATGAATAAAATCTTGAAAGTCAATAAAATATGTCACTGAACTATTATGAAGTTAAATAATGTTTCCCAGTTCTATAATGCAAAACAGCAAAACGTCATCACTGATATAACATGTGAATTGTAATGGTATTTTTACACACCAAAAGTCATGACTGCCAACACGGTTTATGATTCAAATCCCCAGTATGTTACAGTTGGTTATTTAGAAAATTCTTGACAAGTTAAGGAATGCCACAATCTGTAAATGAAATACAATGTTCTTTAGAAAAACTTGCGTATTTTGACTTTTATAACACCAGCAATAATATCTCCAGCTTTCATTTATTGGCTAGTTCGGACCGATCGTTCGGAAGCCCATTCCAACTGACTTAATAGCTGTACATTACTCATTCGTATTACAGAGTTATGTCGTGGTCGAACTAGTCCGGTAGTTTGTTTGTTTGCAAGGATGGCACTTTATAGGAAATCAAGGAATTGAGTTAATCTGTCAATCATATTTTGTCATGGTGCTCAATGCGAGGTCAGCTTGCTTCCAGTAGCCCATACCAGGCAGACAGACAGACAGACAGACAGACAGACAGACACATTGTATACCACTGCCTGGGAATCATGGGATGTCCTTGTATGCCACTCATTGCCAGAAACATACGAGGTGAAGCTGGTCAGCATGTTACCCTGTATAACATTAACACTAGCCTGATAGCCCCGGACATTTCTCCCAATGCTAAAGGTATCCTAAAGGCTAATAGAAATTCATAACATTTGTTACTTGTATCACTATTCGGGCTAGTAAGTTTTAAAGTTAGTTTTGTATCACAGTTATGAACCAGGGCCCGTATTCTCGAAAATTCTTAGCTAAGAACGTCTCAGTGAGAAAGGATCTGTTCAAAAATTAACATGAGCAGAAATCCAGTTAGGCAAATTCTTAGTACTTACGAACTTCTTAGGACTTACGAAGTTTACGGGCCCTGCACTTCAAACATGGCACTCTGAGAGCATTCATAGGCATGACACTTGCATTGGGTGTAGAACAGAAAGAAATATTAGCAATATAGAATACTAAATGAGCTTCTACATACGGTACTAGCACTGAAGCAGGTTTGGTATTCATGAATACTATGCCACACCAATACAGACTTTGTTAGCAATGACGTTATTTCAGAACATGTTTATTGATATTTTAATTAATAACCATCTGTTCCATCTTTTCAGGGTTGAAAATTAGATTTCAGCATTTTACAAAGAAAACTAATTGTTTGTGATGTTATTGACCTGTTAATGTGTGGAATTTGATGAGTTCCTGATGTATGGCAAATAATATTAATGTATTGTAATACTCAGATATGTTTGGTTATTTATCAAATACAAATAACTGTATTATTTATACATTAGGCCACTGTTAATTAAGCTATACCACAAGACTAATTATACTCTTCAATGCTATAGCAAGGCTACACTTCAATAATATAACCACATAGTTAACCCACAACACTAGCTACACTGCAATGAGACACAACAATGATACAGTTGAATTCTAAAGCATCACAACACAACTACCGTAATTACTCTAATAATTCGAACATGAGAAAATAATTAAATTTGTAGGTGTTAATTAGGTAAATAGGAACATTTTAAATGATCAGTGTTCATATAATTAGGGACAGCAAAATTAAAATACAAACTATGGTTGTAAATGAAATAGTAAATAAATGAAGGATTTAATAAATAAAACAAAGAAAGACAAAACTAATATTTTAAAAATGACTGTCCTAATAATTAGAAACTAGGATTTGAAAAACATTTGTCATGTTCGTATTTTTAGGGTCAGAAATAAATAATATTTCGCAATTTAGGTGTTTGAACTATTAGAGGGTTAGGGTTGGAATTATTAGAGTAATTACGGTATGAGCTGTTATAAATGCATGCACCAAGCTAGTATATCCAATACAATACTCATTGCTTTGACACAACACCACCCTATACTATATTATTATTTGCTTCTATTCTAATATTATGTCTTTGTTCTTACAGAGTGTCTAGTATTACTTATTACATAGTGTCTGATGTTTTTTCCTAGTTAAAACTATATATGTATTACTTCCACCTGTTATAATTAGACGTTTAATATTACTACTTCCTGGTAGTAACTAGATGACTAATATTACTTCTGGATTTTACGTAATAATTCTCAGTCTGTGTCTAATATTTCTCTGCCTATCTTAGGTCAATGTTCCTCTTGTGTTTCTATAATTAATGCATTTAATTTTATGATAATAATAACCATCTATTAGTTATCTAAACAAGACATATTAAGATTTCAGTTTCATAGCATCTGGTATTTCAGATAATTTATACATACATATTACAATATGATGTGGTTAGGATGACGTGAGCTTTGTTATCGTTGCCTTAGCTGATACTATGGTATATCATTTACTTCATGATGTTAGATTTGCGTAAGATTAATTATTTGAGAGGAAAAAGGCATTTTTTCCATGCTCTTCAAAGTCAGGCTTATGATATACACACATTTTATTGGACTGAACTTCACTTATATTTTTTCCGTGTAATCTGATAAACTTGATGTAAGGCAATAGCTGTTGCAATGCTTTGGTAGATTTTGCAGAACCGCTTTCATCTTACTTTCTATTAAAACAGACCTCCAGTAGATAATAGTGGAGTCCTGCTGATGACTGGCATGTTATTTTGGAAATATTAAACAAAAACATGTTTGAATATTGAACAAAATGATGTTAATTTCTTAATAATATATAAAATCTTGTTAATGTCTGAACATTGAAGAAACACATGTTAATGTCTGAATATTGAAAAATTATTGTTATATATTTGCTGTAAATGAATATAATGTATATGTAAATATTCTGATTTTATCTGGAGAAAATAAAAATCATTCATTCATTCATTCATGTTAATGTCTAAATATTGAACAATACCTATACCATGCCGATGTATGTGTAAACTCATGTTAATGTTGGAACATTGAACAAAACCATGTTACTAGGCACACTGAATAGCAAACAATATGAAGTTTTCCCTGGACCGTTTAACCCTCTCCCTGCTGGATTAGGCACAAATGCAGCTCTTTAGGGCATCTATGGTTGCCTTCAGCAGGGAGAGGGTTAACAACATAAACACTATGAGTTTTCTGTTAATTTTGATACTATTAAAAACATGTTTCTAGCTTAATATGCTACCTCTCCTGTCCTGACATATATATTTGGTAGGTTGGCATGGTTATGATTTACCTTGGTGGCGGTGAGTTGACGCAAGAGTACTGACTTCCTGACTAATCCAAGACCATCTGGATGTTTCGTGTTCTTATGCTCCTGCATACTGTATTTGGCTGATCATTGCAGATCAATATAGGACCTGTCACTGCCATTGTAACTCAGGGGTAACATCTGCACTACTTTAATTGTCCTGTTAAATAAGTATCAATGTGACTGCACAAATAGGAGATCAGAATACATTACGAGTCACAGTATTGATGATCGGTGCGGCTTGTTAATGCTAATTATAGATCTATTCTAAGATAGGTGTATTCACAAATATTTTTAAAGCAATTTTTCTCCAAATACTGCAACTATCTTAAGCCATTTTAAAAGAGTAATTCGAATTCCATTTCATGATTTTCAAATATCTTAAATTCTTAACTTTTCCCTTAATATTAAAATAATGCAATTTTTATTTCAGTTTTGTCAAATATATTCAATTTGACATATCTGTTAATATTAGAATAATTCAATTTCTATTTCAGGTTTGTCAAATATATTCAATTCGACATTTTCCGTTAAGATTATGTTTGGATCCGGTCATCAATCAGTGCATATTGGCCAGTGGGACACGAGGTATGAGCACTGGCCATGTAATGTTATTAATTCCTCGACTCAATCCCATCCTGTCAGGTATAATTGCCCTGTTATAACCCACAGTAACAGAGATGTCAGAATAATTGAATAGGAGACTTATGGACGCCGGTACAAAAAAATACATCTTACTCTTTTAAAGTCAATGGAAAGAGAAAAAAAATCGACATGGAGGGAATTTCCTTAACTTGAACACCCAACTGTGGCATGATATATCCTTGAGTTCCATGCTGAAGATAATGCACGTCACCAGCTTAATCATTCTGCCACGCCACTGCAATCTACCGGATGTGGAGGGTGGGAATATCTCCCTTTAAAAAAACTTTGAATATTCGTAAATCTATTTTTCACTATTTTCTTCTACACTTAAGACACAATATATGTTTCCGGATGTGACAATTGGAATGCCGACACAGGTAAACGGATCTTTTTTAGATTAACTAATAATCAGATTGATTAATTTTGTTACGCATATCGCGATAATTATCGTAGACGTGTTTGATTTTGAAAACGTGAGAACGCTGTTTCTGCACAGGTGGTTGTCAAACATTAAAGATGTATGCGTTGTCAGTACTCAAGGGGGTATAGTAGTAAAGATATACTCTTTAAGCCAAAGATATACTCTTCAGCAAGAGATACCTCTTCAGCCACCTGAGCCTTTCAGTTCTGTATTCCAACACCAAGGTGTATTATGTTAGCATGTTAGTGTCGAGGATGGCAAGTCAGCGAGTTACAGCTACCAGAATACTGCTAGCACACTGAGACAGAGAGAGATGATGTCTCTGGCAAGTCAGCGAGTTACAGCTACCAGAATACGACTAGCACACGGAGACAGAGAGAGATGGTGTCTGTCTACTGAGAAAGGTTCTTATGGACGTTGCAGATATCTTCTAATGATGCGGAACTTGTTTGAAAAGAGCAATTAAAGCCGTGTTTGTTGGCAGCAAGGAATTCCTGGGTCCAATGATGCTTATCTTATTCACTTCATGCACCAAATATTTACACGTCATATGAGAAAATGATGCAAATTTCCTCATTTAAAGTAGATTTATTTCTTACACAAGTTTTATTAAATCAGTGTACACTGTGTTTGCCGAGTTGAAAGTTACATCAAACAAATTTTTCGGTATCATTTCCAATGTAATGCTTTGATTATGCTAATAATGTGGGTTTTTTTTCTTTACATGAATTAGATTTAGAACATGAAACTGCGACATAAAATTATGGTTTTTTTTACCCATGAGTAGTAGATGATTAGAGTTTAGGGTTTCAGTTTATGCATTAATACACATTTATTTTGAAATAGAAATAGTAAGTATTACTGCAGACATGAGAGAGCTTGGCATTGTGACGCACCGCTGTCGATTCCATGCAATATCCTGCAGGTACAAGAGGCTATGATTGCCCTGACATGCAAAACCTGCGTATTGCACTTTCTTCCAGCAAATCACTCCTAAAATACATTGTCGCGGTTCAAGAATGATGCAAAACTAATGGTACTAAGTGAAATTTGACTTGTAAATTCGTCTTGAGGGTCATTTTAACTCCTTAATTAACTAACCCGGGGCAAACCATGAAGACTTTCCCTTCCCCTACTCTCCACCCCCACCTCCAGTGAGGTGCTAACAGGATTGTCTGCGGAGAAGAGGTGACTTCTCTTGACATCTGTCTCTTGATGGTCGTCTCAGTCAGTAGGTTAGCAGCATGTTTGTAACATTAGCCACCCACCGCCCTGTCAGTAGAACATTGCTACGTACTAAACTGTGTTGAACAGTAGCCACCCACCGCCCTGTCAGTAGAACATCTCTACGTACTAAACTGTGTTGAACAGTCGCCACCCACCGCCCTGTCAGTAGAACATCGCTACGTACTAAACTGTGTTGAACAGTAGCCACCCACCGCCCTGTCAGTAGAACATCGCTACGTACTAAACTGTGTTGAACAGTCGCCACCCACTTCCTTACCTTTATCTACTAAACTTCATTGAAGTCCTCACTGTTTATTGGTTCAAGAAAGTGAAATAGAACGCTAAATGTTCCTCGCTTCATTTTCATTTTTATGAGCTACCTACTTTAATAAACATCCCACCCAAGTGGGCCCATTACACAGACTGCTTGGGAGCATGCTGTTGTTGTTTACAGAGTAACATACTTTTTATGATGGAATACTATGGAGTACTGTAACGGTCGACACTTTGTTAACTTGTGAAATTCTTCAGATTTGTAACTTATCTTGAAAGTTGTTATGATGTGTTTTTATTGGTCTGCCTGATGTCTAACTCAATGTTTATTGACACAAGTCTTATAGAAAATTTCCTGTTACCACACGCAACATCCTGGAATTTGCCTAAAGTGTCTTGAGAAAGAATTTTTACCTGAAAAAATAAATAGACATCTATTGGTTTTACATTTTTTTTAAATTGCATCTGAAGTAGATAGACTTTTTCACAAATCAGTTTGTCTGACAGTGACAAGAAGTCACATTTGTATACTTCCATAGATTTATTTTAAATGGAGATTTTCTACATTATTCAGTATGTAGTTTTTATGCTTGGGAAAGAATATTTTTGGATTTTGCACAGATTGTTAACCCTCTCACTGCTGAATTAGACACAGTCACTGTTCTTTAGGGCATCTCCGGTTGCCTTCAGCACAAAGAGTTAACATGTGACAAAGGTGCTGGAATCTTGTCCGTTAGACAGGTGTATTGTTTGTTTCCAGGGGCGGAAAATAGGACAAGTTGTTGAAACATGGATACATGAACACCTAACAAAGCGTGCGAGATGACATGTCTTTCAAGCCAGCAATCTACTAATCCACTCGCAGTAAACGTGGTCAAGAACCAATCAGCTGACACATTACTGGCTATATCTTACCTGTCACAGACCCACTTCAACCGGTGAAATGTTTCAAGATGACGGAACATTTTACCAATTTCAATAGAGATGATTTTTACTGCGTCAGTGGACCTCAATAGACATGGTCAGATGACATTTGTAAGGAAAATAGGACGACTAATGATGTGACATTGGAACTGTCTAAATGTAATGGCAGTAATTTACTAACTTGGACAGATACGGTGGCAGGGTTCTGGCCTAATGCCTTTCTCTGCATGCCACTGAACTGTCCGATGGACTGCCACAGAAGTGTCCGATGGACTGCCAAGGACTGCAAAGATCCAGCTTGTAACACTGGGTGAGACTAATCATGACAAGGAATGCGGACAGGATCTCGCTCCCTCTAGCCGTGTTGTTAGAAAACTAATATATTTTGTTTTGTTTGTATTTTTAGAACTATTTATTTGAAAGCTTCTGGGATTCATGAGCAGTCAACATCATGGCTATCTGAAGACATCTTAGAAACACACTGACAATACAACTGAACACATCTTCGGATACACACTCACTGATAATACAACTAGTGTTACTATCATTACACATAAGAAATAATTATTGACTCCTTTTTCCTTTTATATTGATTATTGAGAAATATTCATTAATTTACAACAATTATTATTTCATTGATTTATAACTTTATTAGTACTAGATTTTGTATGGAAAAGTGCAAACACCCCCCAACAACATGTATTTTATCCCGTCATAATCATTACCTTTTTTCCCCCGGATGTTCACATATATATTATTGCATGTTATTGAGGGTCTTCTGCCCACATTATGGTTACCTCATCAATAAAGCACTCCTTACTCATGTCAGCTACCAGAAACGTGAAGTGATAAAGTGATCTCTAAGTACGTTTTAGGTCCTCGGACAATAGCCCGAACAATAGCTTAAACAATTCACGTAACAGGTCCGACGCTTTGAAATGCCAACTGTGTGTGGTGATATGCATCTAGCATATACTGCGGCTCTGGTATCAACATGCACAATTGATGAGGCTTCCATAAAACATCCTGCCATACTTTGTCCTCCCTCTTAAATCAACAGTACGAGATCAATTTTACTTGAATGAGCACGGCAGGTAAAGTCCGGTGGCTAAGAGATACGTGCGTATATACAGCCGTTAACCTTCTACGAACCAAAGGCAACCATGTTAGCCAGCCGTATAGCGCAGACATGAGGATGTTAGTATGAATGTATGAATATATATCTGAGTATACCTAAATTAGTAGAAATACAGAAATGAGTACTTTTGACTTAGTACAAACATGATGAGTATAACTGACAGGATACAAATACATATATGAATACATCTGAATGAGTACAAGCATATAAGATCATCTGAGTAAAAAAGGACATATATGAGTACTTCTGACTTAGTACAAGTATGAATAGAAATGACTGAGTACAAGGATATACTAGATAATCTGAGTATGGAAATACATATATGAGTACCTCTGAGTTGCAATTTCTGCATCACAAGACTAGTGAAAAGAAAAATATAGAGTATATCACTGTGATTTCTATAATCATCCGCAGGATTTTTTTTTAGTATTTTAGAATTGATCTACAGTAGTAA
The DNA here is from genome assembly GCA_034780755.1 of Lepetodrilus elevatus. Lineage (NCBI taxonomy): Eukaryota > Metazoa > Mollusca > Gastropoda > Lepetellida > Lepetodrilidae > Lepetodrilus > Lepetodrilus elevatus. The sequence goes on along the minus strand of JAVCKZ010055248.1, from coordinate 2,203 downwards.
TTTAATATAAATATGTTCTATTAATTTTACCTTTTTTTCTAGTTACTGTGATTATACTGTCTTAAATTTACAACGTGAAAAAGTATGCCTTCTCGTTGTGGGCGTCTTTCACTCCTGGCTGTAGATCTGTACGCTGTGTCGAGAACTCCAGGCGGCTCTGCCTGCATCTAATCTAACACTGGCGCTGATTGTATAAGTTACTACCAATCAAGCCGATGTGTTTATTGGGATGAAAAACTCACCAAAGACTAATTCTAAGCGAGGGGTGTGTCTTTGTTTACATACAGATTACTTGTAGTGTATATTTGAAATGTCTGCGATCCCTATCTCAATAGTTTGTTTTATAGTAAATAAGACAACTATATTTATATTTTTTTAATGTTTTATAGTAAATAAGACAACTATATTTATATTTTTTAACATCTTTTGAACATGTCTGTTTGTCATTTTTGTTTATCCTGGCTTCGAGAAGAAATAGTGAAGAGAGAATCATCACATATGTGGGGAAAGAATTCTACAGCAACTTTGAGCATCAAATACATCCAAAAAAATAGTATAGATGAAATCATTTAAAAGGTTTCATTAAAAACACAATAATAGTATAGTATTTCCAGTGGACTACAGCTGTTAGCTATTGTAATTTTAGTGCCACAAAAGAACACATGTATATGATGGGATGATTTTACTTTTACGCATGCCACATTTTCTAAAGAATTAAAAAGTATATAATCAGTCATTTGTATAAATTCAATAATTGAAATGAGAGTATGTATTGATACATAATAATCTTTTGTTTAGCCTAAATTCTGGTTAAAATAGACTTGTACAGTCGATATATGATACAGTTTGTTATTACCACAGGGTTTCAAAGTCATTGTTTTGCATTAGTGGAACTTTTGTTTGAAGTTTGTGTGCAAAATATTATTGAGAATAACCACACTGTTAACACATTGCAATTGCCTCTGAGGAAGTTTACATTGCTGTGGAATGACTTGTACACTAACTTAAAGAAAACAGCTCAAACTTTGCACACATTAACTGAATACTTTACTATTGTATTCAGTCTGAGAAAAATATCCAAAAGAGTGTGACTATGAGTAACTAGATTCACTTGGTATATTTCTATTGTTAAACAGAAGTATAAGTCTTGTAAATAAATTTGATTCATGTAAGCTTCCAATATCAAAGTACAAACAATTTGAGAAATGTATACATAGATATCACTAAGGTTGTCATGATAATTTAAACAAAAATAAGTTGTAAATTTAATTCATATGTATATTTTATTCGTCTTCACAATCCATAATATGTTTGTCACGTTCCACACATTGACATGGATTAATTTCTGAGTACTTTAACCAGTGATAAGTTCACCAGTTGTGTAACCCACCTTACCTTTGGCTCCAGTAGTTAAACGTATTCTCCGATTCTAGAGCAATATCCTGAACACAAATACACAGACAGAATTGAGCGTGACAATCCATGGCAAACTTTGGGAGGTGCCTGCTAGCGCTGGTCGGAGGGTCCTGTCTCGAGTTAGTCCACCGTCCCTCCCCGCGTGTCACTCCCGTGTGTCCCTCCCGTGTCGTTCTCCCCGTGCTCTTCCCACGTGCGTATTGATTCGACAGTCATCGATGACGGCCGACTGGTGGCTGGCCAGCGAGGCTGGGTGTGTGTACGCGCGTGTATCTGCCTCAAGGCGTTGTCTCCACTGGCTGGTGCTGAGGATGCCGCAGTGCTGTAGCGCTGTACCTTGCAGTGGTCTGTGTGTGTGCAGGTGTGCTACAAGACAGACAGGGGCTGGATACAGGCTTGGACAGTTAGCAGGGTCTGCGCTTGTACTTGGAACATGGGTGGGAATATTGGTTTGGATCACCAATGAAAACCAAGAGAAACTAATAGTTATTGAATTTAAATTTTAGTTTTGTAACTTTATGTTTAAAACTCTCTGTCTTTCTATTTCTTTCTTTCTCTTCTTTTCTCTTTATTTTTTCTATCTCTTTCACTCTCATTCTTCTCATCTCTATTTCCTTCCCTCCTTTTTCTTTCTTCCACTATCTCCAGCTATCTATTTCCTTCTGTCTTTCTATCTTTCTTATCTTTCTTATCTTCATCTATTTCCTTTCCCCTCTCTCTCTCCCTCCCTCACTCCCTCCCTCCCTCCCTCCCTCCCCCTCCCCTTCCCTTCCACACACACACACAC